>JAUNZM010002356.1:0-129756 GCA_033459285.1 Clamator glandarius
CAGTGCCAGGGCCTATAGTTAACAAGGAGGAAGAAAACATTGCTGTCTCCACTGAAACACTTCCAAGCTGTCACTCTGCTTCTGGGAAATAACCTAAGAAGGTCAACACCCTGATATTGGGATTTACATGGCATGTCCCACAATGCTGTGTATAGGTGGGCTTTTCTCTATCATACTTATCCTTCTCTTCTCTTCTCTTCTCTTCTCTTCTTCTTCTCTTCTCTTCTCTTCTCTTTCTCTTCTCTCTTCTCTTCTCTTCTCTTCTCTTCTCTTCTCTTCTCTTCTCTTCTCTTCTATTCTTCTCTTCTCTTCTCTTCTCTTCTCTTCTCTTCTCTTCTCTTCTCTTCTCTTCTCTTCTCTTCTCTTCTCTTCTCTTCTCCTTCTCTTCTCTTCTCTTCTCTTCTCTTCTCTTCTCTTCTCTTCTCTTCTCTTCTCTTCTCTTCTCTTCTCTTCTCTTCTCTTCTCCCTTGGCCTCTGCAGGCTGTTGAATGAAAGTGACAAGCGGCCCTTCATCGAAGAGGCGGAACGGCTGAGGATGCAGCACAAGAAGGACCATCCTGACTATAAGTACCAGCCCCGACGGCGGAAAAATGGCAAGGCCACACAGGGCGAGGGCGAAGGCCAGGTGGAGGCAGAGGCTGGTGGAGCCGCCTGCCATCCAGGCCCACTACAAGAATGCCCACCTCGATCACCGGCATCCTGGTGAAGGGTCACCCATGTCTGATGGTCATCCAGAACACTCCTCAGGTGAGTCTCAGGTCTCCGTGAATCTATTGACAGGTTACAGCCAATGCAGAAAAGACAAGTCATCATGGTGAAAGCCTTAGCGATGTGGCTCTCACCTTGCTCATGACCCAGTGAACTCTGCTGGAGTCAGCAGCACAGTGGCGTGCCTCAGTTTCATGGGCACTTGTATTCCTCTGGTCAGGCAAGGTATCATTGCACCCTCCCTTTTTCCACAAGATGACATAAAAAGGCTTGGTTTTGGCTGGCTATCTCTCTCTCTCTCTCTCCACTGCTCCAGCTGGCCAGTTGCTGGCATATGGGAGGAGCGGAGCTGGGCTGTGTATAAGGCCCAGGCATAAAGCAGTAACTCACCTCTTCTCTCTCCTCCTCAAAATCTTTTACATTGCAGGTCAGAGTCATGGGCCCCCCACACCTCCTACCACCCCTAAGACCGAGCTGCAGGCAGGCAAAGCCGACTCCAAACGAGAAGGGCGTTCCCTGGGGGAAGGGGGAAAGCCACACATTGACTTTGGCAATGTGGACATCGGGGAGATCAGCCATGAAGTCATGTCCAACATGGAGACCTTTGATGTCAATGAATTCGACCAATACCTGCCACCCAATGGACACGCTGGCCATCCAGGCCATGTAGGGGGCTACGCAGCAGCCGCTGGCTATGGCCTCGGGAGCGCCCTGGCTGCAGCCAGTGGACACTCTGCCTGGATCTCCAAGCAGCATGGAGTCTCCTTGTCCACCGCCACCTCATCGGTGGTGGACTCCAAGGCTCAGGTGAAAACGGAGGGGACCACCCCTGGAGGTCACTACACTGACCAGCCCTCCACCTCCCAGATAGCTTACACATCCCTGAGTCTGCCTCACTACGGTTCGGCCTTCCCCTCCATCTCCAGGCCCCAGTTTGACTACCCGGACCACCAGCCCTCAGGACCCTACTACAGCCATTCCAGCCAAGCCTCTGGCCTCTACTCTGCCTTCTCCTACATGGGACCTTCCCAACGTCCCCTTTACACTGCCATCTCTGACCCTACACCCTCTGTTCCACAGTCCCATAGCCCCACACATTGGGAACAGCCTGTGTATACGACTCTCTCCAGACCATAGGGAATGGGGAACAGTGACCGAAGCAGTGATGGAAAGGCTCCGAAGAATCAGCACAGGCAGAAGAGCCTCCGAACTCCGAGGTCACTCAGTGCCATCCAGCCACCAGAACCCGATGAGCATACAGAAGTGCCTTTCTTGACCCTGGCTATTGCTGGTTCACCCGCCTAGAGGAAGGTTTTTCGTCCTTTCACCCTTTACCAATTTCACGCAGGCCATGTGACTGGCTTGCAACACCTTATTGGCCTTCTAGATGAGGAGGATTCTAGACATGGAGTGACTGGTCCGTAGTGGGTTTTTTTGTGTGCACCCTGGACTATATGATGAGAGAAACTGTCCTTCCCTTCCCCTTCCCAAACTGCTCCAGGGAGTCAGCAAGTGTTTCCAATGGGCCACGATGGCCAGCACTTTGTCACCTGTTGCAGGTGAAGGGTGGTTGCTCTGCCTTGGTGAACGTGTTACGGGAGGAGCAGCAGGGAGGACAGCATGGCCGCTTCCTTGCGATGTCGTGCAGCAGTCCCGCCTAAGATTCACACATACATGAATCTTGAACCTCGCTGGAAGACCAACCTATGCTTGCTTCCCTGCTGATTTCCAAAGTTGCATCCTAGCTTTCCATCCCACCTCTTCTCTCCATCCTGTCTCTGTTAAATCCCATACTCTTTCCTGTATGGATATTTTAAGGCTTGCCTGAACAACACATAGGGCTCAGGAACTGCACTGTCTGTCTTAGCATTACTCATATCACAGCCTGTGTGCGCATGCGAGTTCATGTCTGGAGGTGCAGGAGAGGTGGGGAAGGATCAGTGAATCATTAAGGTGCTGTGGGTGAATCCTCCTTTCTTACAATTACTCTATATTGTTCATTTATGCCTGGTATTTGTGGCATATCAGTCTTTTCTAATCCCAAACAACTTCTAAGGAAACTTTGTCCTTCCTCTTCCATGTCTCTTCCGTGCCTGCCTGGAACAAAGAGGCACCGGAAAAGTCACTATGCACTTGCCAACATCCGAAATTGATTCCAATACTCTCTTTGAACCCCACCTCCAAACTCACGCTGATGGGGTGTGCATCCTTGCTCATTTGTTCATCATATCTCACAGTCAGTCAACACCTCCCACCTGCCTACGCTGAGGACAGAAAGATACTCCTGTGGCTTTAAGCAAAGTAAACATGCACCTAGTCTTGGAAGAGCGTAAAGAAAAGAAGCCTATAACATGCAAAGGAATGTGTTTTCCCCTTTGGGTTTCAAACTGGAAGTGACCAGCTCTCGCAGTCAGATCAAGCTTTTTTCAGCCCAAAATCTGAGGACAGTCTTCTTGCTTCTCCTTCGTCACCTCCAGGACTGGGGTGGTTTGTCATGCCAGGGAGTGAACTGGCACAAAAATTGCTGCAGGAAAAAGATGACTCCTGGCAATTGATCACAGAGACATGTTGCAGGACCTTCCAATGGGTATTCCAGTCTAAAAAGACAAAATAACTTGGCCTAATGTGGACTGTGATCAGTGCCGCTGTATCCCTCTGCTGAAATGACTGTCAGATGCCCTTCCTGCCTCCCTTAGCTATGGATGACTTACCCTTGTGGTGTCTGAAAAGATCATGTAGAATGTTTGCTCCTTGTACGCATGTAACCTCTTCCAGCCTTGTCCCCTTATTTATGCAAGTAGCACCTTCCTCCCCCACCTCCCTGTCCCTGTGTCTATGCTGTCCTAGCACCATTAACTCTGCATTAAACATATGGAATAATAAACTTAAACGTTTCATTTTCACGTGACTGGGTTTTGTTTTGACCTCTTTCCTGCAAGCATCTGTTTTTTCCCCCACTAAGTGTATGATGGGTCACACCCCCACCACATGGATCCTGTGCACAGCCTTCCTCTATGTGTCACATTGAGGACACGGGCATTTTGGCTCACCAGATTCCTTCATGGAGATGAAACCCATCTTCTGTTCATATCCCAGTTCCAGTCATTTCTTCTGGGAGAAATGCAGCATTGTAGAATCATATAATGTCTTGAGTTGGAAGGGACTCACAAAAATCACTGAGTCCAACTCCTGTCCCTGCACAAGACAACTCCAACATTCACACCATGCTTTTGAGGGCATTATCCAAATGCTTCTTGAATATTGTCAGGCTTGGCAGTGTGACTGCTTCCCTGGGGTGCTGTTCCAGTGCTCTGCCATCCTTTGGCTAAAGAACCTTTTCCTAGTATCCAACCTAAACCTCCCCAGGCACATCTTCCTGCCATTCCCTCAAGTCCTATCATTGGTCACCAGGGAGAAGAGATCAGTGCTTGCTCCTCCCCTTTCCCTCGTGAGGAAGCCATAGACCACAAATGAGGTCTCCCCTCAGTCTCTGCTTCTCCAGGCTGAACAATAAGCAACTTTAGCCAATTCTCATTTAGCTTCCCCTCAAAACCAACTTCGTGGCCCTCTCCAGACACTCTCCTGTAGCTTCGTAGTAGCACTGATTCCTGTTTGTCAGCTAAGACTCAGCACGTGCAATTAAGAAGAGCATTGGTTTGCATGTGCTTCACCCAAGAAATTCTTAGCATGATTGTTAATGGTCTCCAGAATAGGAGCATGGGATTTCTCATCCTCGCTTCTCATCACCAGGTGGAAGATGACATAACTTCAAAAAACATGCACAAACTTCTGTATTTTGGATGCAACCATTGGTTTTTCTCTGTAGAAACTCAACCCTCCGGCTTCCTGCCTTCCACAAGGAAGAACCTGGATGCACACACTCACACACAGAGAGTATATTCAAGAACAGAAGTATATGCTTTCTTACTTGTTGAAGAAGACATCCTGGGTGTGGTCAGTTCCCAGGAGGCCATCTGAAGACGTTTGGAGAGAAAATGTACAGCAGATACCAGTCCATTTAAGAATATCTCTCAAGGTCATGGTAGCAAGGTAGGATCCCAACTAACACAGCGACTCATCAACAATTACAAATTGATTCCAAAGGGAATCAATGTGATCGATCCAGTGAGTAAATATTTCATGGGTGAGTAGAGGAAGCATGACATCTAGGAACTATGGAACATGTTCAAAGCTTTTTAAAACTCGCAGTACTACTTGGATGAGGTCCTGTAGAGGTCCAAAAGCATCATCAGCAGAATGACTTAATGGATCTAGCAAAGGTGATGCCAGCAAAACAGGACTGTGGCCATTAACTAGAGCGAAGAAATCTCTACCCTAAATTGCAGGCTGTGGGAAGAGTCCAGATGGGAACTACTGCACCACTGAGCAGGTCAGGAATGTGTGAGGAAGTAGGGAAACCATGGTGGCATTAGGAGTAGGACAGCTGATCACACGGGTGAAAGAAAGAATGGACATGGTGTGGATGAATAGAATAGCAGGAAAAGAATGTTTTCAAGTGCACACAGGTAGCCTTCCCCAGCTCTTCAAAAAGCAAATTAAGAAAGTGAGTGGGCTCTGCCTCAACTGTTCTCTAATGGAAGGGGATGCCTCTTGTCATCTAGGAAGGTCTTCGCATCTAAGACAGGACTGAGAGCGCTGCTGGTAACAGAGGGGTTAACCACTGCTCCTTCAGCCTAACAGGAGCTGGCCCTGCATCCTTCCCTATCCCTTTAATCGTATCTGATACAGATGCAAGGCTGGGGAGGGGAGTAGGGTAGGGAACAAAGAAGCCATTTAAAAAAAAAAAAAAGAGGGACAAGAAAACGACCCGCGCTCCATGGCAGACGCCAAAACGATTGCACAAAGGCACCATTTCAGGGCTGAAATTTCACCGCACCAACGTGATTAAAGGATTCCATGGAGGGTGGGGGGAGAAGGCTGAAGCCCACAGTGCTGTAAATTAACCTTTTCTTGGTAAGGATGGCCTGGACCAGGAAGCACTTGTGTTCCTCACATTCAACCCCCTTCCCACACCTGCAAGCCTCTCCACATTCCCTTTGACCTGTCATTTCCCCCCAAGGATCCATTCAATTCTTGCATTATTGCCTCCAAAACCAGCCCCTCCTGTGCATACCAAAAGAAGAAGGATGGATTGGTGCTTTTACAGGGGGCAGTAAGAGAATGACATTCATGGCTGGTTATATGATCTGAGTTCCCAGGCAGGTGGATGGATATAAACCCCCTTCAGGACATGGATGCTCATGCACAGGCACTGACCACACATACAGCATGAAGAATGCACATTTCCTATGTAACCACAAGCTTTAACACAAACTACCCGGAAATACTCTTCCTGGACCAGAGAAAAAATAATGTAAAGCAGAAACCACAGGTGAGGTGTGCCTTCCCCCTTCTTCTCTTCATAAACAGCAACCAAAATTCCAAGAGCACTTATTAATAAGATAACTGAGAAAGACTTGGTGTGTTCTGCCTTGAGAGCTCGATCTTCCTCTGTGAAGGGGGCAGAGGGTGCAGATTAACTTTGCCTGTGGCTTAGGAGGCTCCCCTATGCCTGGCAATAACTGGCATGTACTCCCTCTGCACTTGGTGCTGGTGAGGCCACACCTCAAATCCTGTGTTTGGTTTAGGGCCCCGCAGTATAAGAAGGACATCGAGCTGCTAGAGTGTGTCCAGAGGAGGGCAATGAGGCTGGAGTTGGAGTGCAAGTCTTATGAGGAGTGGCTGAGGGAAGACCTTAATTCCCCTATAAAATTACCCAAAAATAAGTTGCAGCAAGCTGGGGGTTGGTCTCTCCTCCCAGACAGCAAGAGACAGGATGAGAGAAAATGTCCTCAGTTTGCACCAGGGCAGATTTAGATTGGATTTTGAGGACAAACGCCTTCACAAAAAACGTTGTCAAGCATTGGAAGAGGCTGCCCAGGGAAGTGGTAGAGTCATGGTCCCTGGAGGTGTTAAAAAATGTGTAGATGTGGTGCTTAGGGACAAGATCTATCGGTGGCCTTGGCAGTGTTAGGTTAATGGTCTTTTCCAACCTAAATGATTCTATAATCAAAGCATGAAAACAAGGTAGTGGCTGGCTGGAAGCCATTGCAGATGATAATGCAACTACTTAACTCTTATCCCAAGCATGTAACCTCCCTGCGTGTCCAAGGTGAGAGTGCAGGTACCTGCAGGGGACAAATGACTGATCTTTCATCATGCTACAGTTTGAAGGAACTCTGGGATTCAACTGCTGTTGTGCCACTGTAAGAACCAACAGAGTACATACCAGCGAGATGGCTGGAGAGCACACACCCACCCAGGACCATTGGTTCCACTGCCTGTCAAAGAACTGCAGTATGAGGAGCAAGCATGGCAACAACCACAACTGCCGAGCTGGTGGGACTGCAAGCGGTGACTGCGCTTCCGGCTAGGGCAATGCTACTGAAAGGGGATCCCCACTTCTGATAAGCAGCAGGAGCAGGGAAACAATAGGTGATTTGATGAGAGCTGCTCTACGATACTCCTGAGAAGCCCCACAGCCAGCCCTGGCCAGAGAGGAAATTGGTGGTTTCCACAGCAACCTGCTCAGGGCACAAAGGCCCAACTGTCTACGGGGAAGGAATGGAGGTGTCCCAGCACTCTTGTTTTAAGGAACAGGGGTGGAGGGCTGGACTCTTTCTGAACCAAAGTACCTGCAAGAACAGTAGGAGTTTAACTGGTTTTTGCTACTGTAGCCAGGGAGGAACAGTGCTGGAGGAGGAGGAAGTAGTTAACTGCAGTCTTTAGTCTCGCTACAAGACAGGGCCCTTGCAGATGAAAAAAAGCTGTAAGAAAGCGTGGAAAGCACAGCACTTGGCTCCCTAATCTTACTAATATAGCCCACGACAGAGAAAAAAATGATGACCAAGGTGATAGAGAAGTAAGAAAGTCTTCTCTTAGGCATGTGGGACTGAGATGAAAAAGAAGGTAGGAGGAAAAATAAAACCAAACACATGTAACTTCAAACGGTGAGATTTATCATTTATTTACACAAATATAAACAAAAATAGAAACATCTCTGGGGAAGGAAAGAACCAAAATGATGGCTGGAGGCTGATCAGTCTGTGATAATTAACTCATCCACACCCCAGTCTTCATAGCTCCCATCTGGTAGGTAACGACGGATGATTATGGGGATCTTTCGTGCTCTAAGGGAGGACAGAGAGGTGAAAAGAACTGCCTTCACTATACCACTTCAACAGGCAGAGGGAACAGAAATGCTTATTGCCTTCAGTGAGCTTATCAGGTTTAACCGGTAGCACAGTGACTGGGTGTTACACAGCAGAGGGAAGTCCCAACTATAGGTGCAAAGCACCCTTAGATTCAAAAAAACAAAAGACCTACAAAAGGTCAGTCCCCTGTTGCTACTGCAGGAATTGAGCCCTGTGATCTGAAACCACCATGAGACAACATCAAGCATCTAACAGATACAGAGGAAAAAATGATTCAAAGGGTTTGAAAAACAAATCCACTTTTTATTTTGAGGGAAGACTTTTTTTCCCAAAAAGACACTATGGAAATGGTAGGACTCCCAGAATTCTTCACGCCAAACTGATATTTACAGAGTGTTTTGCACCCTAAGAGCATCAGTTACATTTTAAGAAGGACACATGAAACAGTACCAAAACCTGGTACAGCTGGGGTGGAGCACAGCATCTGCTAACAGTGCCTCCCATCAGAAAGTAAGAAAATGCTGAAAACAATTTAACTCAATGAAGTAGATTTAAGTCAGCAGAATGTAATCAGACATTCTGGAATCTAACCAGGGCATCAGGTTTCAACCGTATCAGACTTGAAAAGTAAAACAGCTTCTTCAATAACTGGGTTTGAAGCCGTTGTTTTTCCAGTAGCAAAGCAGCTCCCTCATGCCAAGATTCACAACTGAATTTTGGCACAGAACAGGATGCCACGATATTCTGTCACACCCTGATTTACTTTCTAGAGTTTCCACCCAGAAAGTGGCCAGAAGGAACTCAGATCAAGCTTGGATATCTGACAGGAACATCACCTAAAAAGTTCGCAGCAATGATAGAGAGCTGCAACAGATATAAAATCTGCAAGAGCAGCTGCAATCCACTGAGAAACCTGGGGAGCAGAGGGTCAGTTCAGTTCTAGAACAGGAACCTCATCAGTAATGGAGTCCTGCTGGATGGACACCCACATGTGATCTCTGTCATAGAAGAGACGGTGGCCCTGTAAGTGGCCATCCAAAAGCTGCCTCTGCTGCAGGCAGAAAGGTTTTACTTACCTGTGCATAAGCAGGGGATGTGCCTTCCCACAAGCACAGTAAACCAAGTGTGCAAGGGTGTGGGAAAAGAATATTCTTAGGAGGTTCTCCACACCACCAGCCTGACCTGACCCTTATTTTTTGCCAGCACTTCATTTCAACACAGGTCTGTACAGATGGCTGCTTCAAACCAATTCTATTCAGAGAACTGATTTCAGAAAGATGAGGACCTTGGGTTCTCATCATAGAAAGGAAGAACACTTGGTCTCCCAAGTAAAAGGGGCCAGGACACTTCTAATCATCCCTAATTTGCATGAGCAACTAGGATGGAAGACAGCAGCCATGGGGAAGTCCCAAGATGAAAAAGGGGAAAGCAACTGCTTTCGAGGGAAAAAAAGGTTGTCTTGGAATAAGCTGCTAAATGCTGGGATGAGGAGAAGACTGCTGGCTTTCTGGAAATTGATACACTTACCACTGAAGTCTGGGACTTACTTGAGTTCCTTCATGGCAATCAGCAAGGGGTCTGTCTCTCCTTCCAGCTCCACCATCACAGGGGCACACATCCTGCGACAGAAAATCAACAATTACTTGAGCAAAAACACAGACAGGGAAAAGGGATAGCCAGCTGTGTGCTAAATTATGTCACCTGGACAGTGGCCAGTAAAGTAGGAGGGTGGGACATCCCCTCAGCAAACTTGACTTGCTTTCTTATGCATTTTAAGAAGATAATTCCCCCAAGTGGTTACAGACTGAGATTTTACTCAAATGTTCTTCCTGTCCCATCCCTCAGCCTCTGCTGACCAGCTGGTGTGCAAGGGCTGGTGAGATTCACACCTTTCTGCTCAGCCTCCGTTGTATTTAAATGTGAAGAAAAGAGTGGTTCCCAAAATTAATCCAATGAAAAGGGTGGAAACACTGCAAAATGAATACACCTCCTACAAGCCCAGCACATTCCAATTTGCACACAACTTCCAAGCTTTATTCAGGAGAAAGCAAGGGGCTGGATTTACGGCGCACTCAACCTCTAGGAAGAAAAACTAAGCACTTTGCAGAGGATAATGACAACAGTAGAGCAACGATGGATGATAACATCTGCCTGTTAGACAGCAGCAGCAAAGAAAGTTCACGTTATGCATGGATAAGGCCACTGGGGGCTGCTGCTGGCCCAGGCTCAGCACCAAAGGCAAAATGCATAGCTGACACAGAAACAGGCATCAGTGTTGCGGATTAAAGGCCTGGTGTGGGCCTGTGACATCTCCCTCATTTTTCAGGCCTTCCACCAGCTGAAAGAACACACACAAAATACCTTCACAGAGTGAGGATCATGTAAAGAAGAGCTTGGCAAAGCGATGATTAAGGAAAGATCGCATCGCCACCTATGAGCTTCTGAACGATGTCACGGAACAGTAGTATTTTGAGGAGAGATATGACCAAGGTGAAACAATAAGATGCGCTTTCAGACAAACCTTGCCACAGCCTAATAACTTCGCTCATAAGACAGTTTATCAAGAAGCATAAAACTCCTTGATATGCATCATTAAAGCAAGTCTAGACAGGTAAAGAGATGAAGTTGAGAGCTGGCAGCTTAGAAGCACTTAAAATAAAATTTGAATGTTATCACCTATTACAAACGAGGCCTTAATATCCCAAATACTTTAAAAAAACTTACAACTTGCTATAATGCACCTGCACTTGAAACGGATTTCAGGTTGGTTACTCCATTTCCAGTTCCTACAGCCCTGTGGCATCAACTGAAGATCTTCTGGAGCACCCCTACCCCAAACACTGGCTTTTGCAAACCACTTCTGAGCTCTCCAGCACGCCCTCAGCTCTCTTATGAAAGACAGAAACCAGAATCAGCTTGTCACATTCCCTGCAACCTAGAAAAGTTCACTGCAGCTGCTGAACGTCTCCCTCTCTAGGCACAAGTACCACAGTCTTAGCCAGAGAGACAGAGACTTCACATGCAGCTCCACAGTCTTGTGCTTCAGTGGTGGCCAAGACAGCGATTGCCAAGCTCAGCAGCCATATATGCGATTACATGAGATCCAGGAGTTTTTAAGGAAGGAGGAAGGGAGCTTTCACTGGAAAGGGAGAAGATGCAGCAGCACTCCGGATACTCACGCTATCTGGAGGGCACGGGTGCCCAGCACTCTGGCTCGCTCGTATTTGGTCATGTAGGGGGTAGTGATTCGCTTCTGGTTCGCCTGCTGCCGCTCTCCTGAGGGGAGGATCTCCACATTCTCCTGTCCCTCCTGGGGAAAGCAGAGCAGCACTGCAGCCACTGAGCCCCTAATGTGCTGGGGGAGCCTCTGACAACTCTCAGCCCTCGCCATGCATAGAGAACTCCCAAGACTCCCCAGCCCTAGCTGTGTAGGGGGAGCCCCCCAACTCCACACCCCACCGTGTACGGGGAACCTCCAAGACCCTCCAGCAGTGCAGAAGGAGAGTTCTCGAGTGCCAGGCATGTGGGGGGGCCCCCAAGACCCTCCAGCAGTGCAAGGGGGTAGCTCCCAAGCCTCAGGTGTGTGTGGAGAGCCCCCAAGACCCTCCAACAGTACAAGTGGGAAGTTCCCAAGCACCAGGTGTGCGTGGGGAGCCCCTGAGACCCTCCAGCAGTACAAGAGAGAAGCTCCTGAGCCCCAGCGCTGCGGGGGCAGCCCCCGAGTCCCCCCTCCCAGCCCTGGCTGCGCAGGGAGGGCCCCCGAACCCCCCAGCCCTATGAGAGGAGCCTCCCGGCCCTAGACCCTCCACTACGAGCAGAGCCGGCCCCCGCAGGGCACCCACCTCCTCCGCGTTCTCCAGGTCGTCCAGCCCCTCATCCTCCTCCACATCGTCAAAGTCGTCCCCGTCAAAGCTGCGGGAGAGACACAGGCCTCGCACACCGGGACGGGCTAACCCCGCCATGGGCTTCCCCCGACCCGACCCGACCCGACCCGACCCGACCCGACCCGACCCGACCCGACCCGACACAAACGGACACGAACTGACGACCCTAACCGACCCCGTTGCCTCGCGCCCCAAACGGCCGCGCTCTCACTTGTCCTCGTTGTCAGACATGCCGCCTCCGCGCCACCTCCGCACCCGGCCGGAAATACCCGGAGCCACTTCTGGTTCCTGCCGGATGTGACGTAACGGAAGCGCCTGGCGCTGTTACCAGGGCGACGCGATGCTTCCTCCTCCCCCCGCCCCAGTCCCGTTCTCTCCGGTATCGGAGGCGCCGCGCGTTGCCATGGAGACCTTACAGGCTAGGCCGGGCCGGTATAGCCTGGGCACCCGGGAGCTGCTCAGAGGTAGCGGAAGAACCGGGAGGGAACCGTGCGGGAACCGAGGAGGGAGAGGGAAAACCAGACGGGAGCGGGGAGGAACCGGGCGGGAGCTGGGAGGGATTGGGGGGAAACAGACGGGAGCGACGGGAACCGGGATGGAGCGGGAGAACTTGGAAGGAGCGAGGGGGGGAACCGGGGAGGGGAAGGGGGTAACCAGACGTGAGCGATGGGAGCCCGTGGGGAGTGAGAGGGAACGTGGAGGGACCCAGCGGAACCGGGAGGGAGAGGGGGGAACCGGGCGGGTCCGACGCTTGAGGCCTCTAAGCCCGCACCTTCCCCAGTGGGTTTGGACTGCGAGGGTGGTGGTCCCGGGGGGTTCCCCGTCCCATCCTGGCTGCTGCCAAAGCGGAGGTCACCCCCACATCGTGTTTTTCAGCAATGATGGAGGAGTCGAAACTGACGCATTTCCAGAGGCGATCTCTGATGGACTGTGTTAAACGTGAGTGGCAACCCTCTCCCACCTGCTGCTGCGCCCACAGAAGAGCTTTGGAGACCAGGGCATTTGTCTGCAGCCTGCTTGGATGGGCAGGCGTTCAAAGCTGGTGAAGGGTCTGGAGCACAGGTCTTAGGAGGAGCAGCTGAAGGAACTGAGGTTGTTTAGTCTAGAGAAAAGGAGGGCGAGGGGAGACCTTGCTGCTTTCTACAACTGCCTGAAATATCAGTTGGATATCAGGAAAAAATTCTTCACTGAAAATGTTATCGGGCACTGAAACAGAGCACTGGAACAGGCTGCCCAGGGGTGTGGTTGAATCACCATCCCTGGAGATATTTAGAAAATGGGTAAACAAGGTGCTCAGGGATGGTTTAGTAGTGGACAGGTATGGTTGGACTTGATCTTAAAGGTCTTTTCCAACCGAGCGATTCTATTATTTTTAAAACAGCAGCACTGCAGCTGCTGACACACGGGGACACACAGGGCAAGCTGTTCCCATGGGGCATCTGGGGAGCAAGACTTGAACCACAGCCTGTCTTATGTCAGCATGCACCAACAACCAGGGTGAGATGTCTGTCTTCATGGTGTTACGGTGGATGAGAAAGCAAACCTTCTGCTCTCTGTCTTACTTGCCATTATTTTTTGTTTGCTCTCCAGGAGGAGATACGCTGCCCCTCCAGTGCCACCCCACATCCAGCAAAGAGCAAGTGCCAGCAGCACCTGCTTTCTCCCCACCAGTTCGTCAGCCGTGCAGGCTTCCAGCTAAACCACACCTCCGACCTGCCAAGGTCTGCCGGGCAGGAGATGCCTACGCCCGAGAGAAATTCAGGCCACAGCCAGGGCGTAAGTCAGCAAACACCACCAATAAATGATGCTGCCTGGTCCCTCTCTTCCCCTTATGGCCATTTCTTGCCTGCAGTCTCAGCAGCTGCAGGTGGTATCTTAACTGCTCTTTGTCCACACTCTTTCTGTGTTCAAAAGATACTTTAAAGATGTGTCTCTGAGGGAGCACCTGTTGTAGGTCCTCACTGACTTCTGCGGGCTAGCTGGGGGGGTGGTAGGGACCCCACAATCCTCACCCTGTGCAACTTTCTAGCTCATAAATGTGAATCAGACCTCTGATGTCAGGTTGGTTGGCTCTTCACCGCGGGTGCCCCCTTGCCAGTCTGGGGATGGGCTGTAGTTAATGTAGTGCTTCCTCTGGCATTGTGAGCAGGGAAGCAGGGTGACCAGGCACCTCCCTGAGGAGATGGGCTGGTAATTTTTTTTCCCCTTGGTATTCACAGGAGATTTGGAAAAGGAGAAGGAAAGGCTCCAAAACATCTTAGCAACAGGGAAGGACGTGGTGGAGCACAATGTGAAGCGGATGCCAGTTCAGAGGAAGGAAGAGGAGATACCTGAGCCTGACCGGTTTGAGGAATGTATGTCTTTATGTACCCTGGAGGAAGGCAGACGGGAAGCCTGGGAAGCTGGCTGCCCCCGAGGGCTGGGGTGGCAGGCCATGTTGCTGGTAACCTGAAGCCCATTGCGGAAGGAGGCACGAAGCCCAGTTTCCAAGAGAAAGGACTTGCTGTTCTGATGCTGTGATCCAGCTGTCCTTGCAGAGTTTATACTGCAGAGGTTTGCTGGCAGATTCGAGCTCCCTGGGCTGCCTGCACCAAACAAACTCTGCTGGCAGTGAAAGACTCCAGGGATGTGCAGAGTGACCTGGGCAGGGAGCCCAGGTACTGTGGGTCCTTTTTCCAGATAGCGTAACTCAACATAGACTGGGACATTTGCCAGCCTGACCATGGTGTGAGCCCTGTTTTCTCTCACTCCAAGATCAGAGCAGTTAGACTAGCAAAGCTTGGATGTTGAGCAAGATTTTAAGCAGTGATGGACTTTGGCCTGCAGAGTATTCTGTAATGGCAATACCCTGCCTAATACCTCTGTGTGCTTAAATCTTCAACGTGTGTGTACACCCCAGCCTGCCCTTCGCTATCCAGGGCAGCACAAAGATGGACAAGGATAGAATAATGTGTACAGAAGGGGAGCCAGTCCATCCTGCAGGGAAGCCAGGGCAGCTGGATTCATGCGTGCTTTGTATCCTCTAAAACTTGTCGCAAGCTGAATGATATCCTTGACACACCTGAAATGCCCACGTCCTTAGTACTGTGGCAAGATTTGGAGCAGTTACTGTTCCTGCAAGATGGAGAGTGGTAGGAAGATGGGCAGGGGGGACACTTCCTGTTGCGTAAGGAGCTACTGAGGTATTTCGATGACGTGCAAGATGACAGGATGAGAGGGAATGGCCTCAAGCTCTGCCAGGGGAGGTTCAGGCTGAACATTAGGAAAAAATTTTTCACAGAAAGGGTCACTGGGCACTGGCAGAGGCTGCCCAGGGAGGTGGTTGAGTCACCTTCCCTGGAGGTGTTTAAGGGACAGGTGGATGAGGTGCTGAGGGGCATGGTTTAGTGTTTGATAGGAATGGTTGGACTTCATGATCCCATGGGTCTTTTCCAACCTGGTGATTCTATGAGTGTTACAGCAGATGTCACCCTTTCCCTCGTGGGACCACTGTTCAAGCAGAGCTGGGAAACTGGGAGTTCAGATCTAGGTGGGAATGTGTTTTCTGGCCTTTCGGCTGAATCCTGTTTCCACAGTGTTTTCTCGTATCTGTCAGTGGTGAATGAAATTCAGGAGAGGAAGGAGTTCCTGGCAGAGATGGAAGCTCTGGGGCAGGGCAAGAAGTATCGAAGCATTGTCCTCACTGAAATCTCACAGGTACGTGAGGGTCCCAGCTGCACTGGCTGTACAGCACGTGGAGGGAATCCCTAACATCAGAAACCTTAAAGAGTCGTCTCTCCTGATACCCAGGCAGGCAGGGGTGCAGAAAACTGAGAGTTCCCCTTCACAGCATGGGGCAGGAGTGAATTTGGGGAATGTGGGATAGAGGTTTTCAGCTTTCTTTCCATCCCTGCATGTAACTTAATCAGGGAAATAGAACCTTTGTTCTTAGGGTTGGCAAAAGAAGTGGCGGGGTGGGGGGGAAGCTGTCATCATTCTCCCTACTCAGTCCTTCCCCTTTGAACGTTGCAGAAACTGCGTGAGATGGAGATCATTGACAAGATGAGAAGTGAGGCAATGAGAGAGATCATGACAAAAGACTTCTCTGGTGGGAACAAATCTGATCCCCGCGACTAGGCCAAGGGAAAAAAACACAAGTGCAGTTTGTTCCCACCTCATCTCAAGGGCTGGTCTGTGCCTCTACTCAAAGAGGGGGCAGCAGCATCCATTGCCTAAAGCCAGAAGGCAGGAGCAATTTGTATGTAGCTGGTTAACAAAGGAAAGCCATTGTAAAATCCTGCCCACACACAGGATCCCTTCTTGCTCAACAATACCAGAGATGAAAACACACAGTAGTGGCTACCAAAACGTGACAAAACAGAGCCGCCTTATGCCTGTGCGATGCCTCGGAGTACAGGGATCCACCACTAAAAGTGTCAGTCATTTCCATCCACCCAGAGACGGAGGCTTCTTGTGACAGTAGGATGGTAACATGTGTTGCTACCCACATCTATAACCTGATCCTGTCCCCACAACTCTAGGAATGACTGTGCTGGCAGACGGCATGGAGGAAGATGCAACTGCGTGGCCTTGCGCAAGCATGGTTCAGCGTGACTGGATGCATCAGCAAACTGCTTGGTGGCAGCTGAACTGGGCAAGCACTCAGGAGTGCAGCTGCCCAGAGGAAGGAGCGGGGATTTCAGCCCAGCATATGGTTTGCTGTGGGGTTTTGGTTCCCGAAAGCATGGTATGCAGAACAGCCAGTGGCTTCCCACAGAGCCTGGAAATGGCTGTTTGCTCCCCTCAGGCATAGCCCCACATCTGTTCTGCAGCAGGATGAAGCATCACGCCCTGCTACTCCTGCATAAATGCCAGCATAAAGTCCATTTCCCAGTTTCTTTAAGATCCCATCATCTGTTTCATAGCAATACTCTTGCCAGCCACTCCCTGAAGCCAGGGAGCATGCCCTGGCCCTGGGACAGCATGAGTGCACAAAGGAATCGGAAACCTAAGCTGCGATCAGTTTTTAAATCCGATGATTCTTTTATTTGTGTTCAGATGAATGGAAGTCACGGAATTAGTACAGCGTAACTTACAAACCAGAGTTCTAACGGGGCACAAGGCCAAGGGGTGTCAGGCTGCAGCGATCCCGACAGCCTTTGGCAACAGTGATGTGACAGCAGGCTGTAAAGCGGATTTGCTTCTCGGAGAAAAGTTGTGCTTTGGGAATCTACCCTCCCTTACCACTGCTCCTCATCAACCCACTGCAGGATGGCAAGAGGGAGACAGCATCATCGGTGTGGGGCTGAGCTTGTCACCTCCCACCCGTGGGGGCAATGCGGGGAGTGAGGAGGGGGCTTGAGTTCCTCACGTTTTGGGAAATGAGGATGCCTTTCCGGAATGCTGCGCCAGCCACCTTGCAAGGCACTGCTCTGAGAGCATTTTGGCTAAAGCCTGTTGGGTTTTTAGAAGAGACTGCAGCAGTGTGCTCGGGGCTGGTTATGCCGAGTTTGCTAATGAGAAAGCATGACAAACAGCTGACAAACACTCAGGAAGCTCTAACTCAGACTGATCCAATAATTCAATAAATAGCTCCTCGCCTTGGAGGAGAAGGCAGGAAACAAAAACGGAAGGAAGAAGGGATGGCTGGAAGAACGCTAGTCCCATCCCCCATCCCTTCCTCCAAAGTACACACATGCACACACACACACGACAAATAAAATAAGGGGTTTAAAAAGCTTTTAGAGGGCAGGTTTGAATTCATCTGGTAAAGGAGGTGTAAAAAAGAACCAGCCAACCCCTGCACGCTTTTAAAGTATACAGGGATGAAGCTGGGCAAAGGTCAGTTGTGACTGCGCCCTGTCTCCCCAGCCGCTCAAGGGTGGCTCTGGTGAGAAGGGGCACAAGCTTAGTGGCCCTTGCCAGCACTGAGTCAGTCTTGAGCTTTTCTGCCCTTGCCTGGAACAGGAATGTTCCTCCCTCCCCCCCGGAGGCAGCAGTCAGCGGTGTTTAGCAGCAGTGGGGGGCAAGATGTCCTGAGTAGGGCGTGTGAGCTACATCCTAGCAGCTTCCCACTGCCCCTTTGGGTCCTGTCAGCCCCGTCACGGAGCCCACCCAGCCCTGGAGCTCGAGGGAGGGGACAGCTCAAAATAGGGCACGAGTTATTTTTTTCAGCTACGGCTTTAGAGCCTTGCGATGCAGAAGTGTTTTCCTAACGTTTTAGGTTAGCCCAGTAAAACCCAAAGAATCCTGGTTCTAATGCCAGAATTTTCTCCGCAAGTTAAAAATGGGACAGGAAAGGGACAAGAGCAGGTGGGCAGGGACGGGCAGGCAGGCCCATTCTGCTCCTGGCAGAGGTCAGAGGCACGTGGAAGTGTCACAGTTAGAGAGGGAGAAGGGAAGGGGGTTAGTTAGTGCAAGTTTTCCCACAAACCCCAAACTTCTTGGCTTGCTTCTCAATTAATTAACAGGAACACGCAATGGAGTAACATATCTAAAAGGTGAACCCACCTTTTCCCCGCCTCATTAGCAAGGCTTCACAGGGGATGGTCAGGCTTCTCCACAGCCTCAGGAAAGGGAGCACTTTGGTCAAACTCCCTCACTCCTGGCAGAGGGCTGGGGCCTCCCCGGGGCAGCAGCTCCGGTTGCTGGGGAGGGAGTAGGGGCAGAGGCGAGGGGAGCAGAGGGAGACAAGCCCCCTCTTCCTGGCAGGCACCTGGGCCAGCTGCAGGGAGGCTGGGCAGTCGAGCAGCACAGCCCTCCCGCTGCTAGTGTTCCCCTGCTCTAGCTTTTCTCCTTGGGCGACTTGCTCTTGGAGTCGTGCTTGTTGCCCAGCAGCTTGAGCACCTTCATGGGCTTGAATTTGCCTTTCTTCTTGCTCTCAGTCTCCGCCTCCTTGTGAAATTCTGGGGTTGCAAAGGGAGGTTGTTACTGCCAGATGCTGATGGCTATGCACACAAACACACACACGCATATGTGACAACAGGGGCAAAGGTGAGAGCCAGGGATCAAAGTCCTCCACTGTATGCCCGCTGCTTTCTGATAACTGAGGTGCATGGCACAACTGTGCCCCAAAACCTAATGACTTTACAGGAAAGGCTCCACAGTTCACACAGAACTAATCTAATCTCTCCTTCTGCACACAATTTCATGAACGGCTTATGCTGCCCCTCACTGGGGTGAGCTGTGAAAGCATCACTCCAAAAATGTTCCAGTTTGTTTCTTACCTTTCCTTTTAATCATAGCTTCCAACATTTTATCCTCCTCCTCTTCTCTGAAAGAAAGAATGGAAAAGAGGTCAGCAATTCAGCCCTGAAAACAGCTGCTGTACTGTTTAAGGCTAAAGAGCCTCCTACTTATAAGCCACAGAGGGGCAGATCCATCACTGTCTGTGAGCGTTTCCTACCAGCAGGATAAATTCCATGTGCTGCACACGCTGCCCTGTTTTTCTTCAACAAGACATTCAAAGAGCCAAGGACTGGGAAGCCTGGGAAAGACGCCAGCAACAAGAACATCTTGGGACAACCCCACAAGCTGCTTGTGTGGCACCGAGTTACACGGGACACGCTTTTCCCCTCTTCCCCAGCCCACCCCACTCCTCACTCACCTCTGCCGGTCCTCATCCAGGCAGTTCACGATGGCGTTCCTCTGCTCAATGATGGTCACCAGCTCCTGCATCAGCACCTTCTCCCTCCCTCGGTCCTCGTCGGTCCAGTCCTTCTCTATCCAGCCAAATTCCAAGGGAAAACAGGCAATTAAATGGCTGAAGGAGCTCCGAAAATCAGAGCTTTGGGGCAGAGAACCCCTAGCACAATCCTCCTGCCACCCTGTGGAGGGAGAGCCTGGCAGAAGGTATCCCATGGGGAGAAAGTAGCACATCCCTGCACAAAGCATGAGATGGGAAGCAGCTCTAAAATGAGCCAATCGCACTGGCATTCCTAAAGATCTCTCACTCTTCACCCGAGACCCACCTAGACAGAGGGGAGATGATGCCTAAGGGAAAATGGAGGTAACTGCACCCAGAGCGACGCTTTACCTGGCTTGTTGAGGAGGCAACGCAGTTCATACTCCACGTCTGACTGCCGCTGCTCCAGGTTCTGCTGCTTGAAGCTGCAAGGGAAGGAGGCACTGCCAGGAACCACTGCAAGGCTCCAGAGAGGCAGAACATCATCCAAAGTTATGGAGTGAGCTTGGAAAGAACCACCAAGACGTTGGTCTTATCCTATATAGCCTAAGGGCCAGGGAGCCAAGTGCCAGCAGCAACCAGCCTTGGCATCTCCCTGGAGGAGCGATGCAGGGGCTCTGGTGACTTGCAGTGGGTCAGTTCTGAGTGTGTCTGGAGATATTTGTCTGTTTGCCCTTTATCTCTCCCTCTTCCAGGCAAGGAGGCCATGTCAGGCTCTCCCCTGGAAACACAATTTCAGTAGGGCTGAGACAGGACCCCCGCGAGAGGGCCAGGGCCTTCACATATGCTCGCACGCACTTACATGTAGATAAGCTCAGATTCGTGGCGCACCAGCATGTGTTTCTCATGGATGAGTTTGAACCAGTCCACCAGCAGGCTGTCCTCAGGGCTGTCTGCCAAGCAAAGGGACAATTCAGAGCCATCCCCAGCCCTCCAGGATCCCATCACCCTGCAGCAGGATGGGCTCTGCCATGCCAGAAGCGGGGCACTAGGCTAGGGCCCTCCCAACATCAGCCTGTTCCTGAGCCCCACAGAGACCTCCCAACTATTTCCACTCTAGACACATCTCCATGTCCAAGGCATGACTGACTCTTCTTGGAGCCCAGCACAGCCACTTGTGCTCTTCCAACCCCAGCAGCAGCAGGGAGGAAGTCACCACTACTATCTCCTCGGCTGGACACAGGGCAGCCCGAGGGTCTGTTCTGCCCCACACCCACAGAGAGCCCATCCATGTACCATTCTCAGCGCTGCGAAGTTTTTCCTCCAAGGCCACCCCACGGTGCTCCAGTTGGTCCAGCTGGTGCTCGATAGCATCCATCTCCCCATAGATATCCTCCTCAGGGATGTACTGATCCGTCTGCACCTGCCAAACCACACAGCAGAGACTGACATTACCATCACCTCCAGTTTCCAGGGGTAAACCTAAGGCTGGTCAACACTAACAGGGGCAGGAGGACACCAGAACATTTCACCTATGTGTGGATCCAAAATCGCTGCCCCACCCTGGAGCAAAGGGAGACCATGGAGTTGTTATCAAAGAGGTCTGGCCTAGACACCATCCTCCCCAGCCACAACCACCAGCTACAATCCCTACCCAAACAAGCATTAGCAGGATGGATTACAACTATGGCCCTGGGGGACAGTACAGAGCTGGCTTTTGCCCCTCTGCTCCCAAAGGCCCTTTTACCTTGCGTTTGATTAGAGGGAAGCCATGACCTGGTGCAGGAGGACGCACTGGCTTGGAGCCCTTGGGAGGTTTCTTTGTGGAGGGGGAGGCAGCAGGCGATGACTTCCGGTTGAAGGGGTTCTCTTTGCAGGAAGACTGAAGCAGGGGACACAAGGAGATATGTGAGGCTCTGGGAAAGGGAAGGGATATAGTATCCCAACAGCTGGGACTGAGCAGACAGAGCAACTCTAAGGTTTGACCTGTCCTACACCCTCCTAGAGCGCTGATCTCCACCAGCAGCCTAACAATGAGGCAAAAGAAAAGCATGCTTCTGTTCAGCATCAGATCCCCAGCCCCTCTCTAACAAGCCTGCTGCACTATTTTCCTCCACAGCTCCCTTCCTATATGCTCTGAGCACACGGCAACCTGCCTCTTCTCTGGCACAGGGGGCAAACAGTAGAGCCACTATCAACAGGCACATGCGTGAGGCTTGCTTTCAGCGGGTCACACCCCAAACCTACCTCAGGGGCAAGCCTGGACTCACAGAATCACCAGGTTGGAAAAGACCCACAGGATCATCGAGTCCAACCATTCCTATCAAACACTAAACCATGCCCCTCAGCACCTCATCCACCCATGCCTTAAACACCTCCAGGGAAGGTGACTCAACCACCTCCCTGGGCAGCCTCTGCCAGTGCCCAGTAACCCTCTCTGTGAAAAATCTTTTCCTAATGTCCAGCCTAAACCTTGCCTGGCAGAGCTTGAGGCCATTCCCTCTTGTCCTGTTTCCTGTCACTTGGGAGAAGAGGCCAGCTCCCTGCTCTCCACAACCTCCTTCCAGGTAGTTGTAGAGAGCAATGAGGTCTCCCCTCAGCCCCCTCTTCTCCAGGCTAAACAACCCCAGCTCTCTCAGCCGTTCCTCATAAGGCCTGTTCTCCAGCCCCTTCACCAGCTTTGTTGCTCATGATTCTCACTGTGACCGAGTGATGGCCAGGAAAGAAAAGCCCCCTAGTCTGAACAGAAGGTCACCATCTCACCTTCAGCTTGGGTGAGGAAGGGGTATTAGGGCTCCCAGCACCTCCATCTGAAGCCAAGAGGATGGGTGTCGGGCTCGCCCCAGTGGGAGGCTTGGGGGGCAGCCGGCTGGGGCTGGTCTTTAAGCTGCCAGTGGAGACGCTCCTGCTGGCATGTGGGGTGCTGGGCTGTGCCTCCCCACTGAAGCTGGCCAGCTCGCTGGAGGAGGAGAAGGAGGAGTTGGTGGAGAGGCTGGCTGGGGCAGCAGGGCTTTCGCTGGATGAGATGCTGGCCAGTGGCATGTCAGCGCTAGAGGTCTTGGTGGCTGTTGGTGTGTGGACAGTGGGCTCGGAGGAGCTTTTGGGCACCGAGGCTTCATCGGCATCACCCAGCACCTTGGCTGAACTCTCAGAGTTGATGCTCTCAAGACTGAGGGCTGGAGATGGGGTGGAAGATGATGGCTCAGAGTGTGACAGCCTGGAGATGGGGTGGTGGGCTGCAAAGCAAAGGGAGAGCTCAGAGAGGAAGGTGGGGGCAGCCAGGAGTAAAGGGAGAGTGATAGATACTGAGGGTGATCATAAGTGCAAAGGGCACCAATGTCTGGCGCTCTTCAGAGAGGACAGATGGATCCCTCCAGAGAAAAGGTCTTGCCTGCAAACGTTGTGCTCCTGTGGGTAGAGGGGACCTAACACAAGTCCCAGCACAACCATCATTGTGTAAAGGCCTGGCTGCCAGGGTGATGCATTGTTGCCCTGGGAACAAGGAGCTGCCAAAAGGCTGCACAGGAGTTGTGGAGGTGGAATAAGGGGTAGGAGGGGTAGCTCACCAAGTGGGGAAGCACTGGGGGCTCGTGGAGCTGGCCGCTTCTTCGTTTTTGGGCTGCTGGTGGGAGTGATGCCGTACCAGGGGTGGAGAGTCTTGGCAGCAGTCTCGTTCTGCTCCTGCTCAGGCATGCTTTTTTGGACAGCAGTGCTCTCCTCTTCTTCCTCATCATCCTCCTCAAAGGGGTTGTATGGTTTGAGCTCTATGGCATTAGACTTGCTCTCCTCACTCCTGGCTTTCCCCACCTCCTCCCCATCTTCCTCCTCTGAAGTCCTGCTTGGAGTCTCATGGCTGCTGCCAGGGGGAGGAGGGGGAGCGGGCTTCTTCTTGGGTTCTGCTTGCACTAAGGCCATCCATGGTGGGTCCTTGGCTCGTGCAGCAGTTCCAGCACTGGAGAAGAGAGAAGGTAGAGGTGGCAAGGAGCAGAGACAACCCAAGAAGATGAGGCACAGGAGAGGGACTTAGCCCTCAGGGGAAGGATGGATGGAGCAGGATGTCTCCTCTCCAGAAGCAGCATTCTCGTCCAAGGGCAGCTGTAGTCTTCCTCAGACACAAAGTGTCTCATTCTCTGCAGGCCAACCTATGGGCCTGAGGGAAACTCAGCCTGCCTGATTCACCTGCTGGGCCCAACACTTTGGTTTCTGAACACCACAGCCTTCATCTGCTAAGCAGTGCTGAAGGGTGAGCTTTACATGCACAGCTGTTTTTCCCTTCCCAACCATTCCTACACCCAGGTCTGCTCCCCAGGGTATGCACGGAGGGGGACTCAAGACCAGGTACCTGCCCTCTGTGGTCATGCTTCCTTCCTACATCTCTGAGGGCCGTCCGTCACCTTCTTGTCCTAACACCCCAAGGACAGACACCCCCTTGCTAATGCCCTTGGCGGAAAGCGCTGCTGCCTCTCTGGGGGCACAGGCCATGGCAAGCCCACACCACAGCTCAGTGCATCAGGAAAGAAGCTGTCACTTGCCACATGTACCCGCTCCTTGGCTGGTGCGAATGCAGAGAGCTTGTGCAACCTCTGTCCCAAGAGCAGGCAAGAATGAACCATTGCCAGTGGGCTCCTGGGTAAGAGCCCAGGACGTGTAAAGGTTGAAGCAAGGCGCTCACAAAGTCCCTGCAGTGGACCTTTCCCAGGACAAATCCTCCACAAAGCAGACAAGAGCACCCTTCAGCACCCAGAAGCAGGGCCACCTCAGAAGGCACTTGGCAGTGCAGACAGAAATGCCTTTCTGAAGCCCTCAAAGTCTTTACAAAGCTTAAGAGACAAAAACTCTGGAAGGAACTGACAAACACTGTCAGATGGACTGTACCGGGGACACCTGTCAGGAAAGGGACCTGATAATAGTCTACAACCTCCCAAGGGCAGGGTCTGATGGAGATGGGGCAGAAGGCCCCAGCTGAGCCATCCCCACAACCCCACCTCGTTATAGGGTTTGCAAGTCACCTGCGAAGAGAAGGACGTACCGATCAGAGGAGCAGGGTCTCCCTCGGGGTTTTGGGACAGGGGGGCTGGGTTCAGGTACCCTACCTAGAAAGACATAGGATGAGACTGTCACAACATCAAAAGGACATCAAGAAAGACGTTAAACCAACACAAGGCACCTCTTACGCATCTCCCCATAGGAGGCTGGCTATTCCTACTCATAGGAGACCTCATGATGTTTCTCAACAGTTGTTCAACCCTCAACATTCCCTCTGCCTTTTTCTCTCCACCCGGGGAGCTGCACTTGCAGAACTGATGTGCCCCTCCATCCCCACACCTGCAAACTGCTCTGGAACTGCCACCTTCCCTCCACACTGGCAGCACACCCTGGAGAGCTCTGCAGAAATACAGGGGAGCAAGCAGGCACAAACTCCAGTGCTGCTTTTCCCACCCAATTTCTTCAAAGGCATCAGGCTACAGAGAGAGAGCAAAACTAATCTGATCTGCAGCTGAACACCTCAGCCACTGGGGAATCATAGAATCACAGAATCACCAGGTTGGAAAAGACCCACGGGATCATCGAGTCCAACCATTCCTATCAATCACTAAACCATGGCCCTCAGCACCTCATTCACTCGTCCTTAAACACCTCCAGGGAAGGTGACTCAACCACCTCCCTGGCCAGCCTTTGCCAGTGCCCAATGACCCTTTCTGTGAAAAACTGTTTCCTAATGTCCAGCTTAAACCTCCTCTGGTGGAGTTTGAGGCTATTCCCTCTCATCCTGTCCCCTGTCACTTGGGAGAAGAGGCCAGCACCCTCCTCTCCACAACTTTCTTTCAGGTAGTTGTAGAGAGCAATGAGGTGGAGAGTAGCCTCTGTCACCCCTGTGCTCCCTTACCATTCATCATGCCAGGCCCGAACTCGCTGCCCTCATTCTGGAGAGTGGACCTGGGCCGGGGGACAGGCTGAGAGGCTGGAGGGGACAGGGCTGACGCATCGGTGGCCCTCCTTGGGGCAGGGGTTGGCCGTGTGTCTCTGAGCCGTCCATCCAGTGAGTTGGCTTTATCCTGGGTGAGCACTGCAGGCTTGCTGGGAAGCGGAGGTCTGGGAGGGGTCTGGGAGACAGGTGCCCCACTGCCTGCATGGGTGAGGGTCATTGCTGTCTCTGCTTTGTTGGGTGTGTTGCCTTTTTCTGCTGGATCGGCCGGCCCCTCTGCAGGCACCTTGGCCTCTGCCGTGCCCTCCAGGGAGTCACCATCATCCTTCCCCACCTCTGCTCCTGTGGGGCGGGAGTCCTCACCCATGCTGTCAGCCCCAGTTTCAGTTCTTAGCTCTGGCGACTGTCGGTCTGGGCTGGGCCTCCTCTCTGTTTTCCCACTCACGGCCAATTTACCACGATGCTGCATGCAGACGAAAGTCCCTGCCTCCGACCCAGGCTTGTACGACCCCGGGAGCAGTGTGCTGGAGCACTCCTTACACCTGCCAACGAGAGGAGAAAGTCGGAAGATGCTATCCTGCCCCTCGGGGAAGGCAACACACCTGGGAAATCCATGCAGGGCTGTGGAGTTAGATCCCACCCCTGCTCCTAAATCCTGCTGTGGTCTTGGGGAAGTCATTCAGGAAAGGGAAGGAACAAAGAAACGTCACCACACCATTGTGTGAACCTATGGGGAGTTTACTACTCAAATACTGCACACATTTGGGTTCCTCCATCTCAGAAAGAAGATGTGGAAGGGCAACTGTTGGTATTGGGGTACGGTACGGTTTCCAGACCTGGAAAAGTGGAAACCCACAGTTTTCCTGGTGCATGACAGGGGAGAGCACTACAAGATCACAGGTGGCCCTGGGAGGGGGAGAGGGATCAATCATTCACAGGCATGAAACGGGAAGCATCACCTGGAATTAGAGAGCAGCTGGCTCAGAACCAGCACAGGGGGGCTGCCTTGCAGGGGCCAAGAGTCCAGGCGGCTTAAAGAACCATCAGACACATTTGTATGGGGAAATATAAAACAAAACAATTCCAAACACTAAGCATTAACCAAAACGACATCATTTCTGACTCAGGAAATCCCTGCTCTTGGTTCTTGAAGAGGAATCAGGAGAAGTAATACACATGTCTAGCCCGGTCTCATGCTCACCCACGCTGGTGCCGATCATGGTCCCGCCAGGATCAGGGCATTTGGCTGGAAGGACCAGAGAATGACGCAGTAGGGCTGTTCCTACACTTATTCTGCCTTGCCTGTTGAAACTCAGCTAACAGCTTCCCCATCTTTTACTGTCTGCCACATCTCCTTGGATTATCCATTCTTTCCACATTGAGCCTTGGAATCCTCCCTAATGAAGCCCTCCAGGCAAAAGGGTAATACCCAGCACTGGGAACCAAGTCAACCCTTTTCTACCTGGGAAAGGAGGAGGACAGCATACATGAAAGAGAGCCAAGAGCAAGGGGCTGATCAAGCACTCCCATGAAAAGCAAGCTTGTTTCTTCATGTCTGAATGCCTGGCACTCAGGGCAGCTGGCTGCCCTACACTGCAAGCAGATAATTTTGGTGAGGAATTCTGCTCTGAGTGTCCAGTTGACTGGAATTTCCTTTGAAATGTAGAGTAGAAGCATGAGGGCACAGGAGAGCAGAAGCATGAGGACCTAGGGGCTCTAGAGAGAAGGGGTATGATGAAACAAAGAGGTAGCAAGTTTGGACAAGGTAAGAAAGACGTCTGGTTTGCTTTTATATCTGTCAAACCACAGAAACCACTGCCACAGGACATTCCTGACTAAGCAGTGCCCATGAATCAGCAGGGAGAGGGGAAAAAAAAAACCCAAACCAACAAGAGACAAGTGTAAGGAGGCAAAACACTCAGGATAAAATTACACAGCTCTTGCTGCTTAGTCTGAAGGGCTGTGAGCCGTGCCAAGGCAGACACAGCACTTCTTCTGTTCCTGGCCCATTAACAATGCTGCACCTGCAACCCAAAGGTCCTGCTTTTGCTTCAGCTCAGTTCCCTCCTGCGATGCTGTTTCTATGACACATCCTCTGCTGGCTTAGGGCGGGAATTGTTTATACAGGTGAATAAGTGTTCCCATATTTTCCCAGTGGCTCAATATATCTGTCCTCAGATGGCAGCTGCCAACTTGCAGGCTCTTATTCTGCAACCCACAGGAGAGATCTCACCCCTTCATCATCAGAGCAGGGAAAGCAAAGTGAAATGACTTCACAGGTGCTGCAGGTAAGGACTTGCACCCCAGGGAGTAACCACAGAGCTGTCAATGTCTAATCTCTCATTCCTTGATTTGGAAATAGTCTGCAGATCTCCACTGCTCCCCTGAGAGCTCAGCACCACCTCTGGCAGTGTGGGAGCCTGTATATCCAGTTGAGGATAAGGTATGTCAGTGGAAGGAGGTCTGTAGGATGATGTCCTGGCTTAGATCACATTGGAAGGTGGGGGTGGGGGTTCTGGGTAGGCAGGTGGTAAAGAAGCAGAGCATTCTGATTTATGGAGGTAAGAGAAGCTCACGGGGCTGGGACTGCAAGTCAGTGAAGTGGGAAGGTGCGAGAGAGCAGGGGAGGCAAGCAGCACAGGGCTGGACACAAGGGGCTAGCAAGCAAATCAACCCTCTTTAACCGCATTTTGGGCACTGTCATTGATACTCCATGCTGACCAAGGACATGGACGCACAAGGACAGGCTGCAGCTAACCACAGACCACCAGTTTGCTGAGAGCACCACCCCGCCAGGACATACCTAAAGCACTGGCGGTGGTAGAGCTTGCCCTCAGCCAGGTAGCGCTGGACCAGGTGGACGTGCTGCTGGCAGGCTGCACAGGTACTGCTGAGCGTGGTGCGCTGGGACAGCTCCGATGGCTCTGAAGGGGCATCATCCTGAGACACAACACACGGGGAACTCAGGGTGGGGGCCATAAAGCTGCTCTCCAGTCCATAGATCCTCCAGAGCAGCTGCTCCCCATGCAAGGCCTGTCGCTGAGTGCTTGTGACACAGCTTAGGGACTGACTTCAGAGGCAGACAATGAATACAACAGCTGCCCCCAAGTCCAGGCACCAGCAGGCAGCCTCTTCCCAAATTAGAAGGGGCCACTCCAAAAAGTGTCTTGCCCCTATCTAGGGCTACAGGGCTGTGTAAGGGACTAATCCAAATTCCAGGCAGCAGAGACCTGCAAGGGGAACCCTCTCTCTTTGGAAAATATGCCATTCCAGATATCTAGTAAATCCCGAAATAAAAAGCCAAGAAAGAAAAAGGCATCTTTTCTGCTCTTCTAATCCCACATTCCTGCTACTTCCTCATCTACAGGGTTATCTTCCCATAAGAAGGAGGGTTCTTGTGCCCTGTGTGACTCAAGGAACCATCCAGCACCAATGCCCTCACAATCTCTTATGCCACAGACCCCTAGAGAGAAATCATTCTCTCAGCTGGGTTCCTCCACAGCACCAAAATTTCAAACACCCCTCCTACCCTAAAACACACAGCCGGCCTCCTTCACAGATCCATCCTACTGTGATGGGCTCTCTTCTGTCTCTTCACCCACAGTTCAAGGAGGACCACTGCCTCAGACTAGCTTTGAATCAAGAAAGCAGGTACCTGTGGTGCTGGAGGACTCTCAACCACAGCCACAGGCTTCTTGTGGGACAACAGAGGAGGCGAGGAGGCAGCAGCTGAGTGCTTCATAGGCGGAGGGACTCTGGCTGGAGGCAGAAGGCAAGAAGGATCAGGCACGGAGACGAGTGGTGACTCACGCCACCCGTGTGGGGGAAGGGGAGGGGAAAAAAAGAAAAAACAAAATCATCCAGCCTTGTGACACAGGACTTGCCGCTAATGACACTTCAGTGCCTATTTTAAGGGGAAGAGACAAACACAATCTAATAATGGATTGGCCATGAGGATGCCAGAGAGCCTGGCCCTGCTGTGGATCCCCTTCTGTGGGCCAGGGACACCAGCCTCTCACTGTGATTTTATTTACTCATTAAATGCCACTTGACTTCCTCATAACCAACTCCTTAAATTATGCTTAAGGCCCAGTGCACCCTAGGAAGCTGCTGATGTATTGTTGTGACCTGCTGGGCCCCAGGGCTTCTAGGCTGTCAGCAGGTCTGTGAAACATCCCTTGCCCATCAGGGCTGGCACTCACACACTAGTCCCCAGCAGAAGTCCTTGGCTGCGAGGCCAGCATCACTGCACGTGCAATATGCATGACGTGCACATGAAAGACATTTATCTGACATTGTGGCTAGACAGCAGAGCAGAGGAGACCTGGAGCCCTCATTTCCACCCAGGAGGGATGCCCTGGAAGAGCTGGCTCAGAGCAGCACTCTGCTTAGCCTGCAACCACCAGGACAGATGAGATGATGTAAGACACTAAGCCCTGGCTCCCCTCCCTCTGTCCCCTAGTCATTTTAAACTTACTGATGTGATAAAAATTAGCTGCGGTAGGCGAGTTGCCCATCTAGCTTTCTCCCACTTTAGTAGGTTAAAGCGGATCACAAAGGGATCTGATGAGCACTGGGGGTGGTGGTTCAACCCAAGCGGCAGGAATGCAGTGCGGAGGAAGGAGAAACCAGGCATTCCTCTTTCCGGAGCCCAAGCTGTTAAATCACTCACCACCTCTTGTGAAACTTCACTCTACTACACTCCCTGTTCCAGGCTCCTCTCACCAGCATTGGCAAGATCCAAGAGATGCAGATATTACCTACACCTCTTCCCTTTTCCACAAACACACATGGCTCCCATTTCCCATAGGAAGGAGGAAGCACAAGGTACCACTGGATTTCCTATATTCAAGTAGAGGCAAACTGGAAACCGGAGTGGTGGGAGGACACTCACCTTGGCTGGGGTTGTTGAAGTAGTTGTAATACTGAGACACATAAGTCATGACGCTGAGGCAGTCAGGGACTTCCATGGAGACCATGTCATTGGGATCTAAGAGGGCTGGGATGCCCAGCTCCCGCTCTGCCAGTTCGAAGGCCTGCAGGAACAGCAGAGAGAGGCATAAAAATAGCAGAGAAATCCAACTGGAAGGGCCCTGGGGAAGGTAAAGTAGTAAGCCTTTGGCAAACCTGATAGAGGCTCCCAGACATGCCACTTGACTGGAAAAGTGGCATCAGAAGCAAGGGAACAAGTTGCTGTAGCTGCCCTTTCCTCTAAGTGATTTCAGCTACCTGTGCCCCTGCAGCTCCCAACTGAGGGATCTTGGCATTCAGCTGCTACACTGGGACAAGGAGGGGAATTCTCAGATGGTCTCAGTTTTCATTGGAAAACAAATTCCAGTGTTTTTTCAGCCCATGAAATGGGCACACCACCCGTGCCCTCACACAAGGGCCTGGCTCACAGGTGTTTCCAGCCACACAACCAAACACCGGCAATACCATGCAGTGTACCTGGCCACCCCAAATGCTCACCCCATAGAATCAGTGGCTCTGTCCCTCCTTTCATGCTCTGCAGTGCCACATCTTCCCCTCCCACAGCTATTCCAGCTCAAGAGGCAGCAGCCTGCCATGCACAAGCCACTTCAGTGCTTTTCTGTCTCGGTATTGAGATTGTCATAAGCAGAGCACAGCTCCTACAGCTGCATACAAGGCTACTTGAAAGGAACGAGTGAAGGAGGAAAATAGCTGTTTGAGAGCTCCCCACTTAGTGATGTATGTGGAGTACTGGCTATATGCTGGCCATCCTGCTACTGTGCCAAGGGCAGCATATCCACAAGGATCTCCAAGGGAGGGGGATGCAAGACTATGGCAGGGACCAAAAAGAAAGCAAGACAGGAGGGGATTAAAGTGGTGTGAGCCCTGAATGGTGAGGTACCAGGTGCCAGGTGGGATAAAGACTGAAGATGCCCTATCTGAGGCACAAGATGCTGTGGAGAGTGTGGGATATAAAGAAAAGGAATGGAGAAATACATGAAAATGGATATTTGCAGTAACTGGGGGTGGAAAATATCCACTGTGGACATGCAGCTCTGCTCAGCTTGGCTTCAAGCTGGTCCCCTGGACTAAGCCTTGCTGGTCACAAGACTGCAAGAAGCAAGGAGCAATAAGAGACCCAAGCTTAGGCAAGAAGCCTGTTGCATGACTCTCGAATGAGAGAAGATAGTTGTTAATGGCAGAAAGGGACCAACTGGTCTATGAAAGGGCATGGCCAGGACTCAAGTGGAAAGCCCTGATCTCAAAAACTCAAATGAAACTAGCTCAGCTCTCCTTGGGCAAGTGATAGTCCATGTTTTCTCCATGGATTATCAGATGGACCCTGTGGTAATTAGGTCTTTCTCACAGCCGAATAACAAGGCTGTTCTGTCCTGCCCCTAGCCCCTGGTGTTGGCCATCTCCCTGTTCTCCACTGCCTGCTTCTGCTGTTGGCTCCAGCTGGAGGCAAACGTTGCAGACCAGCCAGGGTCCAGCGCAACCTTCATTTCTTCTTATACCTGGAGTAAAACTAGCTTCCCGCTTCCATTGCCTGTAAGTCTAGAACAGCTGAGGTCAAGATGATGTTACACCATTTTAATCTTCATCTGAGATCTTGTCTTGGCAGCTGTTAGGATAACCATCTTCTCTTTAGTCCAGGCTAGAACATGATGTTTCAGATTCCCTTTTGTTCCCAGAGAAAGTCCTGCCCATTGCTTCCCAATACAGATTCTTCTCACTCCTTCAGCACCGTCACGAATTCCTCCCACACTACATGACCTCCCTCAAGTAATTTCTAATGTCCCTTCTTCCTTTTGTGTAGAGCACAATGGAGACTTACCAAGCGGTTATTCTCATAGACGTCATCCTTGGAGAGGGAATCAAAGTCTCTGAAATGAGAAAGCACACAAAAAGCCACATGACATGCCAAGGAAGTGTGCCCTGATGCCATCACAAGCAGGTTCTCAGGACAGCTAGCCTTCCAGTGGCATTACACAACTCAACACGCAAGACCCTTATTGTGGTTTTAGCTAAAGCAGAGATCAGTTATCTGACTTCAGCTAAGTCTCATCTAAATTACTTCATTTTCTGAAAGTTAAGTGCATGTTTTTTAGACAGTGTTCTCTCTAGCAGTGATAACACGGAGCATTGGCATGCAAAAAGGCCATTGCTTAGACTTATTTCTATAGAAACCAAGGCCATCCTCGAGCTGGCAGAAAAAAAAAAAGGCCATACCTGCACGGAGGGGCGGACAGGACTGGTGACCCCAAACTGTCCAACAGAGTATTCCCATATAGGACATACTCGGCATAAAACTGAGAGATCACAAGGGTCTCTCTCCTTTCTGTGATGGCAAATGTTCAGCGAGGATCTCATCTGTCTGGTTGCTCCTGATCCTGGATCCGTGTGTCCATGAATCCTGTTCCTGAGCTCAGCTCCTTCCTAGCCATGTATCTATTCCCTCATGTCTGCTGTTTGTGGTGACATACAGTCATTGAGGGGTTGGGGCGCATTTCCATACATCTGGATATATTTTATTACTTTCTTATTATTCTCATCATCATTATTAGTATTACTATTATTTCATTAAAACTGCTGTTTTAGTTTCCAACCCACAAGTCTTTTCTCTCTCATTTTCCTTTCCTCTTTCCCTGGGGCTGGGGTGGGAAGGGACTTTGGAGCCCAACTGTTTGGTTTTAGCTGCCAAAATTGCCCAGGCTAGGGCTAAACTGTGACAGACTCTAGACAAACAAAACCCTGGCAAAGCAGCTTTCAGGTTCTAAAGGGACAAAGAAACCAAAGGGAAATTGTAATTAAAAAAAGAAAGCAAGTCCCAAATGGGTGGTGGCCAGGAAATTAAAACATTCTTCTCTCTCATTACCTGCTTGTTCCGCCCTCATGGTTAAAGGCTGCAGAAATACCAGGTCCATGTTCCGCTTAGCACCACACAGCGATACACGTCACCCCAAACTTGCCCCTACAAGGCCACCAGCACAACAGAGAGAGGAGGATGGGGAAGCAGAGCCCCCATCTGAAGAAAAAGAGCCGCCTGCAACTAGATCTCTCCCTCCTGTGAGAGTTCTTTGACAAACCTCCCTGTACTGGCTCAAGGGATTTCAGGTCAGACCTGGGGTGACACAGAAGGTTTTAAACAGCACTTCTGTCCTTGCTTGCCCTCCAACGCTCGCTGTACCCAGCAAACCATCCTCGGCCACAGCCTTTACATGGAGGCAGCTTGCTGAATGCCAGGTGCTCAGGACACAGAAAGGAACCCCATCAGTACCCAACCCAGAGATGTTGTGGCCTTTCACTTGTCCCCCTGGATCCCTTTAGAGGTTTGAATCAGATGGACACAGGAACCAAGTAGCAGCCTTTATCAGAGGAGCAGTGAGTAGCAAGTTAAAGTGGTCCTCAGGTTTTTAATAGAGGGGGGAAAAAATACAGGAAGGAGTTAGTTATGCCTTTGCATGTGTGTGTGGGTATATCTGCGAAACCAGCATCATGATAAACCAATTACAACCCCTTCCTGCCAAGGATCTCAGCTGTGTTACCAAAAAAAACCTCATACAAAACCTCCATATGCCTGTGAGCTGGATTCATGGAGGAGGACACAGCCCAGAAAGGTTTACGGTCAGGTGAGGCCACCCCAATGGCCCAGAGAGAGGTGGCAACGCCTAGGAGACTGACCCAAAAGGACAATTCAGATTAGAAGGGGAGAGTGTTCCACTCAGGGACTTTTTACAATGGCATGTAGTGATAGGACAAAGGGGAATGGCTTTAAGTTGGAAGGGGGAAGATTTAGATTAGACACTAGGAAAATATTCTTGATGATGAGGGTGGTGAGAGACTGGCACAGGTTGCCCAGGGAGGTCGTGGATGCCCTCTCCCTGGAAGTGCTCAAGGATGGGGCCTTGAGCTGCCTGGTCTGGTGGGAGGTGTCCCTGCCCATGGCAGGGGGGTTGGAACTGGATGATCTTTAAGGTCCCTTCCAACACAAACCACACTATGATTCTAAGACAGTAAATCCTTAGCCAGGCACCCAAGGAGGGTGGCTGTGGGAATCTCCTTTCCTCCATCCCCCTTTGGGCGTTACTGTCTTTTCCTGTAAGACAGACCTAAGCGGCCCCTTCTTGAAGCCCCTCATGCGCCTTTCCCGATGCTGCAAAGGAAGTCCGTGAGGAGCTCAGGAAGAGTTTCCCAGCTGCCTGCGCCACCATAAAATTACACTTCCTCCGTTCAAAAGCAAGAGGCTGCGGGTGCCGCTTCCTCCCAGCTAAATGAAACTGCAGCCACTTGCTGCTACAGGAGCAAATGCAGCAGACGGGCAGAGAAGATGGGCTGGACACTCAGCCCTGGGTTAAGCATCTTTCTGAAACCACATACAAGTATAATGGACAAAACTAAGCCTGTTCAAAATACTGCAACTTCTCCCTCACTACATGCTGGTGAGAAAAGTCTTCAGCCGCAGCCTCCGCTTCGATGTGAAGACTAGCGGTTTTTTTGTATTTATGACTAGTTTCCACTCAGAGATGTTTGTTCCCTAAGCCGTTTTTCCTCCCCTAGAGAATGCCTTTAACCTTGCTGTATTTTTTGTTTCTTCCTATTAAAGACAGTACCAGATTGGGAACACAGGAGAAGAGATGACAGCACAGTTATATATTATCTGTCCTCTAAACATTCATGACCTTCATTTTGAATGCCCTCACTTTCAGGATATGGGAGTGGTGCAGCTGGAAGCTCAAATACTCCTTGGTGGCCTGGGCTGGACAAGTATTTTTTGACAGACAAAACATCATGTCCATCCTACCCTGTCCCAGGAAACCAAAGCTGTTTTAGTAAACCACGGCAGATCTGCCTGGGAAAGTGGATGCCAGCAGAGAGGATGCGAAGCTCAAAAGGTAATGGGAGCTCCCAAGCAGTACGGGAATAGAATATTTTTTCTAACACAGGATTGCAGACTTTCAGCTTCTCAGGATACTGAAGTGAATCAGTATGAGGACCCAGGGATCAAGGTTTATTCAGTTCCTCTCTGCTGCATATTCCATCTCTCTCTCTCTCTCTGAACAAGCTCAGCAGGACCATTCTGATCTCCATCCCTCCTAACATGAGTGCTCCCACGTGCGCTCTGTTGCACAGTATCCCCACAGATCCAGGTACGCTCCCTGTACCAACGTGCAAGGAGCACATCCTCCGCAGACATGGGGGAAAGTCACCTAATCATAGAACCATAGAATAACCAGGTTGGAAGAGACCCGCTGGATCATCGAGTCCAACCATTCCTATCAAACACTAAACCATGCCCCTCAGCACCTCATCCACCCATGCCTTAAACATCTCCAGGGAAGGTGACTCAACCACCTCCCTGGGCAGCCTCTGCCAGTGCCCAGTAACCCTCTCTGTGAAAAATCTTTTCCTAATGTCCAGCCTAAACCTTGCCTGGCAGAGCTTGAGGCCATTCCCTCTTGTCCTGTTTCCTGTCACTTGGCAGAAGAGGCCAGCTCCCTGCTCTCCACAACCTCCTTTCAGGTAGTTGTAGAGAGCAATGAGGTCTCCCCTCAGCCACCTCTTCTCCAGGCTAAACAACCCCAGCTCCCTCAGCTGTTCCTCATAAGGCCTGTTCTCCAGCCCCTTCACCAGCTTCGTTGCTCTTCTCTGGACTCGCTCCAGAGCCTCAACATCCTTCTTGTGGTGAGGGGCCCAGAACTGAACACAGGATTCGAGAAGCAGTCTCACCAGTGCTGGGTACAGAGGAAGAATAATCTCCCTGGACCTGCTGGTCACGCCGTTCCTGATACAAGCCAAGATGCCATTGGCCTTCTTGGCCACCTGGGCACACTGCTGGCTCATGTTCAATCGGCTGTCAACCAACACCCCCAGGTCCTTCTCTCCAGGCAGCTTTCCAGCCAGACTTCTCCTAGTCTGTAGCTCTGCACAGGGTTGTTGTGCCCCAAGTGCAGGACCCGGCACTTGGCCTTGTCAAACCTCATGCCATTGGACTCTGCCCAGCGGACCCTTTCCTCTCCGTAAACTGCCTCCTCTGCAGAAAGACCAGAACTCACCATCCTGCAGCCCCATGACATGCGGTTACACGTCATGTTATCTCCTTGCCCTGACCTCAGCAGCCTTTAATATCCAGTCCCGCTCCGGCTCCTCTCCTGACAACAAGAGTCCAAGGGACCAAATGCAAGAATAGGCGAGACTCTGGCTATCCCAGCTGAACAACTGCCTTGACTCAGCAAACCCCAGCATTGTAGCATATTCTGGAGTAATATTTCCATGCAAATAACATCCCAAGCGCTTACCTAATTAGATACATACAGAGCCACTAAGCACTCCAGGCTTTAGGGCAGCTGCCAGGGAGCACAGCAGACCCAGGGAAGGGGGAAGGGTGCCCCATACAGCTAAAACCAGTGCAAATTCCTGGATTCCTCAAATATAAATCATGAGCACGTCAACGGCGCCGCCACAAAATGAGCCCTTCAGCTTTCCAGGTCTTGTCAGGGAAATGCAGGCAGTACATGGGAAGGAACAAATGGGATTGGTGATCTCATCTGTAACAGAACCACGGCTCTAGGGACACAAAACAGCATTTCTAATGCACAGCTCTCATCTCCTGTTTTCCTCAAGACTTCACCTCTCTCTCTCTCTATTTTTCTCTCTCTCTCTCTTTTTCTCTCTCTCTTTCTCTCTTTTTCTCTCTCTCTCTCTTTCTCTCTTTTTCTCTCTCTCTCTTTCTCTCTCTCTTTCTCTCTTTTTCTCTCTCTCTCTTTCTCTCTTTTTCTCTCTCCCTCTTTCTTTTTCTCTCTCTCTCTCTGCACTCAAAAGGCACGTGTCATGCTCTCTTCTTCTTCTCGCCTATGAATAACAAGAGCCTCCCTTGGGCTCCAGGGAGGCTGCAAAATGCTTTTTGCTTCACTAAGCTATCTTGTAAATGGGAAAAGCCTTGTAAACACTAATTTCGTGCTTTAGATTTCTAGAGAACCAAGCAAACAAACTCATTAATCCCCACAGTCCACTGTCAAGATGGCCTGGATGCTTCCAGCTTAGCTGACAAGGGAAAAGAAGAGATTAAATGTCTCTCCCTGAGATCACGCAGCCAGCCGCCCAGTCAGAGGCTAAATCCAGGTTTTCCCATTTCTCTGACTGGGAGCATGGGGCAGTGAAATCAAGCAAGGTGTATATAGTAGTGGACCTAGAGTCACAGGCCTTCAGCCTCACGGTTAAGCACTCAAGTCCTGCAGGCATGCACCTCATCCTTGGGGGCTAAAGACACCTTCAGACAGATTCAGTACACACCGTGCACTTCCAGCTTTGGTTGATTCTTCCCAAAAAAACTCTAATGTTTCCAAGACCTGGTCTGAAGCTCTTCAGGGGAGCATCCATCCGATGCCATCTGCCTCATCTCAAGGGGATTGTGTTCAAAACACAAGTCACGGGGAAAGCTGTCCTCAGCCTCACCTACCCGTATGGCCTTTCCCAACAGCCTCTTCCCCAGCGTGTCACCTACCAGCACAGCAGCACAAGAGAGGGACATCCAGGCAGAGATAGACAACCTGGGACAGACAAACAGCTGTCACAGCTGCAAGGAAAGCCTGGAGGATCAGGCTGTCAGACAAGCAGTGTCACACAGGTAACGTAAGAGCATGGATGTGCTTGTTCCTCCCTGCTGTGACCCAAGGGGAAGCCAGCAGGAAGAGCTGAGTACAGCTGAACATCAGCTTTCAGGGACCAGCAGAGCCGTCTCACGCAGGCCAGTGGAGCCCCGCACAAAGGAAAACCATGCAAGGTCAGAAATGTACTCACAGATCCCTGCCAAGTCCCATTACTGGGCTGACTGAAAGCACTTTAGAAGAAAAGAAGGGCAACTGCTTTTCCTCCTCCGTCAGGAGATTTACTGCCTCTGATCCAATCTTCCCATTTCCAAATTGGGACAGGCTGAAGAAGCTGGAGGCAAATGAAACGATGCTACTCTGATGACCACCCCCTGAAAATCCTTCTATAATATGTCATGTCCTTGTAAGGCCCTGGGCTTTGTCTCTACCATGCAGCTCATGCAGAGGACCTGTGAAGCATTTAGTTAGGACATCTGCCAGGAGCAGATTTAAGCCCACTGACAACTTAAGAGCAGCGGCTGCTCTTAACAGCATGGGAAATATGGCTAAGGGAAACCATCAGGTGTGGTTTTAGTGGTGTTTAATGTAAGCTTTGTTGAGCCTGTGCTTTGCAGCTCCCAGTTGCTGTGCCACTCACCCAAAAAAATCCCAAAATTTAAAAAATTCAGAAACACAGGAGTTCCTGGTGTTCCCATCCTTAATTTGCCTCTTCCCTCTCTCCAGCAGCCCCGTGACCAGGAGAGTTTCCAGAGGCTCTGTCCTAGCTGGTCAGAGCGAGCTACACCACACAGGAGCTGCTGGGACATAAGACCACACAGTTCCCTCAAGACCCAGAGTGATGTGAAGCCACTATAGGTCTTGGTGGTTCCTGAACACCACACTGAGGGTTTTGTGGCATCCACATGAAACACATCAGGCAGCAGTTTGGTTTCTAGCTTACCTGTTCAGCATCTGCCTCTAAGAACCTGCATCTGTTTTCCCCCCTCACAGGCACTGCAGCTCCACAGCTGTGTCACTGTCAACACTCTACCTCTCAGAGGCTGCTGTTGTGACAAAAGACTGTCCCGGGGCCAGTTCAGAAAAGAGGATTTCATCAATTCCAGCAATCTCAAAGAAGAACCACTAGCCCTGGCGCAGAATGTGACAGGGAAAGCAGTGCTGAGCTTTGCTGACAGGCAGAGAGTGCATGCATGCGGGAGGCATGGCCAGGTGGGACCATGTCTACCTGCATTGCAAGGGCTCCCAAAGACTAGAGCAGATGGGAGGCAAGCAGGGTTACGGTGGCAGGTCAGGGCAGATTCCTTCCAGTGGCTCAGCCAGTTTCTCCAGTGTGACACCGTGCCCCCAGGCAATCCCAAACTCACCAGCTGCCTCCTGAAACTCACATTCCCTCACAGAGCAACCCTTTGAAAGTGAGGCTGATGGAGGAAACTCAATTCTAAGCCACTTGCCGGGGAGGGGACAAGCGAGGCTCGATATCCCTGCCGGTATCTGCTACCTCCTGCTTTCAGTGCAGCGTTTGCAGCAAACAAGCTGGAAGCAATGCAAGAAGCAACCTGGTCCAGAGCTCTGCGGGTTTTAGCATGGCCTTTGGCAGCTGGGAATGTCGCTGTGCCAGGCACGACTCTGGCCCTTCGGAAGTGGGAATGCCCTCCTCTCACAGAGGTGAAACACCCCCATGCCCAGCTGCCAGCCCCTTCCCTGGCCAGCCACGCTCCCAGGCGGGTGTAGAGCAGTACCAGTGTGCCAGCTTGGGGCTGGACCCAGCCCACCTCCATGCTCTCCTTGGCCTGAAACCACACGACTCGCACTAAACCTGGCTTTGACGGGTCAGGAAGCCTCTCACTGAAACACAGCATCCTTCACCCCCAATTCTTTCAGGAGGCAACAGAGCAGCTGCCTCACTCTCCACTCCCAAAGAAACCCACATCCATGCACAGGGAGACCTTGTCCCTCACTTGGAACCTTTGCCTTTATCTCCCCCAGCTCGCTGCGAGCCCCTCACCTGCCCGGGTGACCCCTGAGGCAGGGTCAAAGGGGCAGGGGCAGCTTGGACCCTCAGGGAACAGTGCTAATGGGGCTCCTGGGACTAACGGGGGTCACAGGGGACAGTGGGGACAGCGGGGAGAATGAGGGACGGTGGGGGACAACGAGGAGAATGGGGGAGAACGGGAGGCAGCTAGGGACGGTGGAGAGAATGGGGGAGAACAGGGAACTGTGGGGACAACAGGGGACAGTGAGGAGAATGGGGGGACTACGGGAGACAGCGGGGGACAACGCGGGACAGCATGGGACAATGAGGAGAATGGGGGAGAAAGGGGGACAGCAAGGGACAGTGGGGGATGGTTGGGAGAATAGAGGAGAACGGGAAACACGGGACAACAGGGAACTGTGGGGATAATGGGGGACAGCGGGGGACAGTGGGGAACAATGGGGAGAGTAGGGGAGAATAGGGGACAATGGGGACAACAGGGAACTGTAGGGATAATGGGGGACAGCGGGGGACAGTGGGGAACAACGGGGAGAGTAGGGGAGAATAGGGGACAATGGGGACAACAGGGAACTGTGGGGACAACGGGGAAAGTGGGGACAGTGGGGAGAACAGGGGACAGCAGGGAGAATGGAGCAGAGCGGGAGACAATGGGGAGAATGGGGGAGAACGGGGGGACAGTGGGGACAACGGGGGACAGAAGGGAGAACAGGGGACAGTGAGAGAACCAGGGACTGCGGGAGACAGCGTGGGACAACAGGGAGAAGGGGAGACAGCTGGGAGAAGGGGGGACAGCGAGGAGAAGGGGGAGAGCGGGTGTGCCGGGCCGCCCCTCCCCTCCCCGCAGGCCGAGCCCCGTTTCCCCCGTGGGGCGCGGCCGGGCCGCCGCCGCGCACTCACAGGAGGTCGGGCCGGTGTCGGTGGAGGATGGCGCAGAAGGCCAGGCCGTCGCGGAAGGAGGAGCTGAGGTCGCGGATCTCCACGCCACGGTAGCCCTCGCACTGCCGGCGGCACCAGGCTCGCAGCGCGCCCCGCGGGCCCGACATGGGGGCGGCCGCCAGCGCTCCCGCCGCCGCGAGCCCGGCACGGGGCGGGGCCTGCGGGGGCGGGGCCTAAGACGGGGGGGCGGGGCTTCGGCTAGCAGAGGCGGTGGCTTCGGTCAGTGGGCGGGGGCTGCGTTCTTTGGGGCGGGGCCTGAGCAGAGGTGCGGGGCTTAATACAGAGACAATCGCGTCTTGCCGCAGAGGGGGCGGAGCTTAACGAGGAGGGGGCGGGGCTTCGGCTAGCAGAGGCGGCTGCCTCGCTCACTGGGCGTGGCCTGAACATAGGGGCTGGGCTTAAAGAACCAGGGGCGGGGTTTCATGCATCTGAGGGGCAGGGGTGCGCTCGTGCGGGCAAGGCCTGTACGAAGATGGGACGCGGCTTGAGACCATGGGGCGGGGCTTAGCCCCATGGGGCGGAGCCTGTTTATAGGGGCGGGGCTTCAAGTAACTGAGAGGCTGCTCTGTGGGCGGGGGCCTGTGGTCATGGGGGCGCGGTCTGAGTTCGCTGGGGATGGAGGCCGAGTTTAACTTCAGCTACAGAAGAAAACAGCAGGACACCTCACATTGGGATCATGCTGGGGCTCAGCTGAGGCCTGCCCTGGGCAGAAGCAGTTCTCAGCAGCCGCAAGCCGCTGCAGCAGAGGGCAGGGACACATCGCGTGGTGGGGTGGGACATAGATGGCTCCCAGGGCATGGGGCCAGGGAGGGCCTGGAAGGCGAGGACGCTTGGAGTCACAGGCAGCGTTTCACAGGAAGCCCTGGAAGAAGCAGAGGAAGGGTGCGATACAATCTCAGGAACCCGCGACACCGAGGAGGTGGATTGTCACACTTACACGCTGAACGCCATAGTCTGAGAAAGGTGGAGGAGGCACGCAGTGGGAGGAACATCAGTTTATTTCGCTATATGTTTCTTTCATTCCCTCTTAGGCCACCCCCATGGGAGATGGATCCATCACGCAGATGTTAAGCTCATTGCTGCCAGTCGCCAATCTGTAGGAGTCCCTTCTCTCCTGTTGTTCTTAATGTGCTCTGTATTCCTTGAAATGGTGATTTGTAAACGGTGAGATAGAATGTCAATGTGTTAAAACCAGATTAATGACTAAGATAACCATAATGGCCCTTATTTTGTGCCCAGAGTCCTAAAGAATAACTGCTCTCGTATGGCCAAGCTTTAACATCTCTGGATGGGATTAATGTGTGTTGGTCAACAGCCAGATGAACATGAGCCAGCAGTGTGCCCAGGTGGCCAAGAAGGCCAACAGCATCCTGGTTTGTATCAGAAACAGCGAGGCCAGCAGGAGACGGGTGGTGATTCTGCCCCTGTACTTGGTGAGGCCACGCCTCGAATACCGTATTCAGTTCTGGGCCCCTCACCACAAGAAGGATGTTGAGGCTCTGGAGTGAGTCCAGAGAAGAGCAACGAAGTTGGTGAAGGGGCTGGAGAACAAGTCTTACCAGGAATGGCTGAGAAAGCTGGGGTTGTTTAGCCTGGAGAAGAGGAGGCTGAGGGGAGACCTCATTGCTCTCTACAACTACCTGAAAGAAGGCTGTAGAAAGGAGAGTGCTGGCCTCTTCTCCCAAGTGACAAGAGACAGGACAAGAGGGAATGGCCTCAAGCTGCACCAGAGGAGGTTCAGATTGGCTATCAGGAAAAAAATTTTCACCAAAAGGGTCATTCGGCACCAGAACAGGCTCCCCAGGGAGGTGGTTGAGTCACCATCCCTAGGGTATTAAAAGATGGGTGGGTGAAGTACTTAAGGATATGGTTTAGTGGCATATGGGAATGGTTGTTCTTAATGATCTCAGAGGTCTTTTCCAGCCTGGTGATTCTATGATTCTATGTCATTTCTTTGAAAGGTTATTAATATGAAGACACGTCTGTGTATATAAAGTTCACTGTTAGTTAGAAGTACTCTGTGGACAAATACTGGGTTTTCTCCAGCACTATACAAAGTATACCTTCCTTAATAGCTAAATTAAACTATTAAGTGTAAATTTCTTTGTTTCATCCTCTCTCCAGTCGGATCTCATGCTTAGCACCCTCCTTCCACTATTACACTGTTCTGTTCTATTGCTGCGTGGCCCCAGAACTGTAACAAGTGAAAAATAAACACTCCTTGGGCTTGTGCAGCCTCCCCCTTCAGTGCCTGAGATAAGCTGTGGCATAAATCACTGGAAAAGCTACTCTGTAGAGAAAAAGGAAGTAGAGCCTTGTCTCCCTATTGTAACAACCAGGCTGGCTGCTCAGCTTCCCCCAAACCTGCCTGACAGCACCTTCCTGATGTATCCTAAGGGAGCGAGGGATCAAGGATGTTTTCTTGTCTTTGCCAGGGTCCATAATCCCACCCACACTCTTCACAACTGCAGTTCAGAGCGAGACACACAGCAGATAACCCTGTGTTGTGGTTCCATCTGACAAAGCCCATTTTGGCCAGAACTGCCTGTGGACACTTCCACTAAAGCAAACCCTGCTGCAGCAGGCAAGGCTTGAGCCATAGCACCCACCCCGCCTCCCTGCAGAGCTCCTTCCCAGCAGCAGGGCCTTGTTGATACTGCAAATGCCCTGCATTCCTCTCGCTTCAAGCAGTGCCAGGCACCGTGGCACGCTAAGCCGGTCTTTCCACCCTGTCAGGGAGCTGCAAGCTCTTCCTAGCATCGTTCCACCAAGTGCCAGTCCCGCTCAGTTAACCTTCAGTGGTCCTGCAGATGAGGCGTGGAGGCAGTCAAACTGGCGAGTGGTCTCTGTGCATCCTCTGGAGGGTTTAAGATGATATATACACACATTGAAAGTCTGTAATTCCAACATGCCAGTCACAAATAAGAAATGGATCAAATCCCAGGAACGCATTGGATGCATTTGCTATGCCATGAACTAGAACTGATCATGGAGATACTGCCCTGGCAGAGGTTCTCCTGTTGTTTATCACATCTTAGCACATGTTGTGTGTGAGATTTTGGCTTTGGATAACAAGAAAGCAGAAGAGTTGCTGTTGACAGCTACGCCCACTGTGCTGCTGTTGGTAAATATACAGAAGCAAAAGTGCCAACCCTAAAAATAAAAAAGAACAGATTCTCTTGGTACAAACCCAGCTCCTGCGGGCTGCTGCAATGCAGCATCTCAGTCCTTTCATTTCTTTAATGATATGGCTGCCTCAAACCCTTCAGCAGCAGGGGTAAAGTTCTTGGCACAGGTAACACCAACAGCAATTGCCCATTTCGTCTCCCTCTGTGGTGCCTGCACAGCTGTTACATGGCTTCCAGACGGGGAAACGTGGTTTAGTTTCGAGCAGTATCTAGGACACTAGAAACTCAGGCCTCATCCAAACACAGCAAATAAACCAACAATGGCTAATTATTCCTAACTTCTAAACAGAATCACATATGACGCCAAGCAGGACTGCCAGGACCCCCCTCTCAGTGGAAAGGAATGAGAGGGAGGGGTATGGAGAGGCAGATGGAATACACCAAGCTGCTTTGTTTAGCTTTCCTACTACACATGCAGGTTTTTCTCTTGCACCTGTTTCTACCACTCATAGACAGAACTATTTAAGGACAGTCTGCAAAAGGAGGTGGGAGAGAGGGTGTGGCGGGTAAAGGAGTTGGGGTTCATTCTTTGCATTCTCTTCCCCAGTGTTTACAGGTCTTTTGATTCCCCTTTACAGGGCTAGTTTTCAACTGTTTTTTCTCTTTCAAGGCATTGCAAGTCTGCCTTGAAGAACAGGCTGAAAGTTGGGGTTGTTCAGCCTGGAAAAGAGAAGGCTGCATTCTTCCAGTACTTAAAGGGGACTACAGGAAAGCTGAGGAGAGGCTCTTTATCAGGGAGTGCAGAGACAGGACAAGGGGGAACAATTTTAAGGTGAAAGAGGGACAATTTAGATTAGACATTAAGAAATTTTTTACAGTGAGGTGGTGAGGCACTGAACAGGTTACCTAGAGAAGTCGTGGATGTCCCTGTCCCTGGAGGTGTTCAAGGCCAGGCTGGACGGGGCTTTGAGCAACGTGATCCAGTGGAAGGTGTCCCTGCCCATGGCATGAGGGTTGGAACTGGATGGGCTTTAAGGTCCCTTCCAACCCTCAGGGAGTTTTATGGAGAAACTGAACTCCATTAAATCAAGGGCCAGGACTTGAACATCACTTCTGCTGAAATAAAACAGACTCTCCAGCAATATCTCATCAGATCATAGAATCATAGAATAACCAGGTTGGAAGAGACCTACCAGATCATCGAGTCCAACCACTCCCATCAAACACTAAACCATGCCCCTTAACACCTTGTCCACCCATGCCTTAAACACTTCCAGGGAAGGTGAACCAACCACCTCCCTGGGCAGCCTGTTCCAGTGCCCAATGACTCTTTCTGTGAAAAATTTTTCCTAATGTCCAGCCTAAATCTCCCCTGGTGGAGCTTGTGGCCATTCTCTCTCGTCCTGTCTCCTGTCACTTTGGAGAAGAGGCCAGCACCCTCCTCTCTACAACCTCCTTTCAGGTAGTTATAGAGAGCAATGAGATGACCCAGTTAATATTGGCTGAGTGTTTACAAAAATCCTTCCCCTTTCTTTAAAAACATATCAAGTCTCTTTGAACCATTTCTCCTTCACAGCAACTAAAAAAGAGTGGGAAGGTAAAAATGCAGCCCTCTAGGAATGCCACTGCAGTTTAGGTTTATTCAGTGTGTGGGGCAAGAGCTAGAAGGAATAATATCAGCTTGCATCTCTTTCCATATCCTGTGGAAACACTATGGAACAGCTCATTTTCTCCCTGTTAATCAGTTACGTAGCCTTCACTGTGCACAGTGCCTTTACTGAGCACTGAAAAGGATCTGCTCCCTGCCATTACCTGCAACGGCACAGACCAAAGAGAGAACAAACCAACAGTGGCTACCCATGTCTCCAGATGTAATTACAGTCTTCCATAGAAGAAAAATAAATAAGTACATCAGATACTGAAAGATCACCAGGAAAATTTCACTAATTTATTAGACATCTTGTTCTCTGTAGGATAGTTTGAGCCAAATGAGTCTCCTTATTTAAGTACAAAATCCTTCAGAGTCACAGGAGAGTCCAGAAACGCCAGAACCCTGAGCTCCCCACCCCTCACCACGAAGAGAATAAACTCTCCCATCCACTTCACTGTTCAGGCCTATCACTGAATCCACGGCAGTTTTAAGGTCTCTGACCCATCTTCTTCAGGGTTCGATTCAGCTGGAATTTGAGAAAGCAAAGGTCAGAAAAATACACAGTGATGGACATACACTACTGCTCCGTCAGCAGCCTTTATCCAATGCCTTTACTCCTTCCTCTCGAATTCACCGACAAAAAGAGCTCTCATGCAAGTACAGGCAGTGTGAGAAATAGAAGGGGAACTAGTAAATCTCCCTCCTCCTCTCCAAGAAAAGCAGAGGAAGATGTGGGGACAGGAGAGGGTGCAAGCTACTAGCAGTGGTATCGCAACCCTGTATTGCTCAAGCCTCCACATCTCAGGATTTAGCTGCCCAAGTGTCCAGTGAGCAGCAGCCTATGTTGGTAGATTGGAGCAGTGACCAAATGTCACCTCCTGGCTCAGCAGAACACTAAGTCATCTGTGCTCCAGCAATCACTGAGGCCACTTTCTAGAGCTGTAGTTCTGAGGGCAGAGATATGATTTTGGTTGGCTACTGACAAGAACACCACAATTTTCTAAGGACAATGTAATCAGTGCCCTCCTCATTTTCCACTGTGGCTCCCATGGGCACTTCTCACACAAAAACGTACCCTTCTTTAAAAGCAGCACCCGCTGCTTAAACCACCTGCCTTTGCCCAGCGCCTCACAGAGCCAGGACTTGCCCCCGCAAGGCGCTGCACAGCTGTCTCACACAGGTGTAGCTGCACCAGGGCCAGCACAACCCAAGCCTGCTTTATTTCCTAAGAGCTGCACAGCTCTACTGCTCAGGCCTTACCTCCTCAAACTTGTGGATCTGACGGATGAAGAAGTCCCCATAGCGTCGAGCAACCTTTGTGTCTGCAATATGGATCATGTCCTGGGGAAGGAACAGCACGAGATCAGGAAAAGGATTGTGCTAGCAGAAGAACAACAGGCACTGTCAAAAGTGAGGACCAAATGAAGAGGCTTCACTGCACCCCTGGTTCAGCATCGCACGCACCTAACCTGTGCTAGTCCCATGGCGCCCACTCAGTTCTCTGTAGGCTGCCTTCTCTACACCCTTGCCTGGGATGAGTCCCAAATTCACACTGTATTCGCTTCCCACGTTCTTGCACGCTCTGCCTATTTTTGTCTCTCTTTGCAGCAGTGTGACAGTTCAACGGTGACTTGTGCTCTGCTTCCCTCTACCTGCAGCTAAGAGTTACGTTATCTATCAGGAGAGCTAGGCTGAGACATAGCATGAGACCTTGCAGGAAGAAGTCTGCCCTACGGACTGAGAGCAAGGGGCAACCTGTTCTCCTTCCTAGCAAGAAACCTAATGGTTACTGCTATTTTCTTTGAAAATGAAGTCCCTAAAGACTCTATGCTATGCTTCCTGCTGCCTGGAGCTCCAGGGCAGGGTGCTGACAGGATCATAGCTTGTGTTTAGACTTGTCCCAGAGCAGATAAGAGTTAAATGCTGCTCCAGTGAAAAATGATCCTGTAAAATGACCAAGCAGGCTCCCTGCTTTGTCAAGCAAAGGAGAGATGTAGGGGAGACATACGAAGCTGACAGTGCCACCTGACACACTGACAGCACTGTCTGTCACTCAGCTGTAACCTCCCAAGAACAACGACAGACAAACAGTTCCTTCTGTCCTGGGGAAGATATTTGGGACCTTCGTTTCTGGGTGCAAAAACTGCCAAAGCTGCCTGCAATATCCTATTGCTGTTTACCCACTGAAACTTCTATTAACAAGAGCTACAATTTCACTGTAGGTCCCCAATCTCTTCACGTGGCAAAAAAGGAAGGGAAGTTTCTCATAGACTGAAGGAAAATCCAGAATTTCCTGGGTGAAGATATTTCCTAGCCAGCAAGCGCAGATACCAACCTTGTCAATATAGAAGTCAACCTCAGAGGCAGACTGGAACTCCCCATCCAGGGCAGATATGCCACTGGTCCATACCAGGTTCTTCATCTTGTGCTTGAAGACAAGCAGCTGGATACGAAACTCCTGCTCTGTGAGGTCTAAGAAGCCGGCCAGCTTGGCCACAGGCATGGTGGTGTAGAGCTTGAGGAAGCTACGGATGGTGGAGAGCTGAGCCTGCTGCTGAACTTCATCAGCAAAGACCTTGAGCTGCTGCAGGAAAGGCTCCTTGTGGTAGTTGGGGTGCACGTTGTCATAATTGGGCACCACCGGGGAGAGGAACTTGGGGCAAGCATAACTGAAGAGCTCCTCATAGACTTGTGCGTCACCCTTCTGCATGCGCAACATCTTATCCCCGTATTTCTCTCGCAGCTGCAGGTGGATGCTCTCATCTATACGCATGGGGTACATGGTGAGGGCAATGGCCAGGAGTGCGTGCATCTGCTCGTTCTGCTTATTAATCTGTGAGAGCAAGGAGAATACATCAGCTTGTTAATATGCTCAGGCTTTGTGGCACAGGAGGGACCAGGGAGCTGCATTTTTCAGAGACAGACCCATTACCCAGAGCACTCCCTGATGGTTCGAATGCTCAAAGCAGACAGCACAAAGAGACAGTGCCTCTGGGCAAAGCAGACACATCTCTCATCAATGAATAAGAGCCCTGTTTAATATCTTCATCAATGACATATACACTGGGTTCGAGTGCACCCTCAGCAAGTTTGTGGATGCCACCAAGCCGAGCAGTGAGGGTGACACCCCTGAGGGATGGGATGCCATCCAGAGCCACCTTGACAAGCTGGAGATGTGGGCTTGTGAAAACCTCATCAGGTTCTACAAGGCCAAGTGCCAGGTCAGGGTAAACCTCAGTATCAATACAGGCTGGGGGATGAAGAGATTGAGAGCAGCCCTGTAGAGAAGAATCTGGGCCTCCTGGTGGATGAGAAGCTGGACATGAGCCGGCAATGTGCAGTCACAGCCCAGAAGGCCAACCGTATCCTTGGCTGCAACAAAAAAGCATTGTCAGCAGGGCAATGGAAGTGATTCTGCCCCTCCACTCTGCTCTGGTTAGACCACACCTGGAGTACTGTGTCCAGCTCTGGAGTCCTCAGCACAGGAAAGACATGGACCTGTTGGAGCAGGTCCAGAGGGCCACTAAAATGTTCAAAGGCCTGGAATACCTCCCCTATGAAGAGAGGCTGAGAAAGTTTGGGTTGTTCAGCTTGGAGAAGAGTCAGGGGAGATCTTATTACAGTCTTTCAGTACCTAAAGGGGCTTATAAGAAAGATGAGGAAAAATTTCTTAGCAGGGCCTGCAGAAATAGGATGAGTGGTAGTAGTTTTAAACTACAAGAGCAGAAATTTAGAGCAGATATTAGGAAGAATGTTTCTTTGTTGAGGGTGGTGAAACACTGGCACAGGTAGTCCAGAGAGGCCATGGATGCCCCCGCCCCTGGAAACATTCAAGGTCAGGTTGGATGAGGCTTTGAGCAGCCTGGTCCAGCAGAACGTGTCCCTGCTCATGGCAGAGGGGTTGGACTGGATGATATTCATGGTCCCTTCCAATCCAAACCGTTCCACAATTCTATGGTAAAGGAGAAGTATATACTGAATACGTCCAAATCCATACAGAACATGGATGGCCAGAAACAGGTTTAACTGCTTTGGTGCAAAGAAGTGCAGAGGAGAAGGCAAGGCAAGACAGTTTATCAGCCATCTCCTGACACGGGGCAGTTATCAGGAAGGCCAGTGAAGAAAAGACTGAGAAGGAAGATTTATCTGAGTGTGGGATGAAACAGACAGCTGTGTTACTGAAACGGACATACCAAATCTTTGAAGTGTCATGGATTTACGAACAGCAGGATTTGGCTATGCAAAGTGTTAGGAATGAATCATAAGGATGCAGATGAGACAGCACCAGCAGGGGGTTAGACCAGCACCACAGACAGCTTAGGTGGAAAGGGAAAGGAGCTTTGTTTCAGCCCTGCTGAATTAAAACAGTCTGTGGACAATTATCTGATAATGGAAACCTATCTGACAATGGCAGTAACCTGAAATGCAGGACTGGACTAGGCAGAGGACTGAGTCTGAAAAAGCATCTACAAGAATATCACTAGCAACTGACATACTTTTAACAACACTGCCTAGAGGGGGAGTGCAGATAGAGCCAGGTCAGCAGCATGGTAAATGAACAGAGGAACTGCCAACACACCTAAGAGAAAACAAAGTCACATAGGGCAAAGGAGTTCAAAGGATCCTCAGTCACTCTCACCAGCACAGCCTCATAAAACAAGGCTGGGCTATTAAATGTAGGTTATCAGGTGACAGAGGAGGGGCAGGAAAGAAGACAACAGGAAGTGCAGGGATAGGATGAGGGGTAACAATTTTAAGCTGAAATATGGGAAATTTAGGTTAGATATTAGGAAGAAATTTGTTACAACGAGGGTGATAAGGCACTGGCAGAGGCCGTCCAGAGAAGCCATGGATGTCATCTGCCCGGAGTTGTTCAAGACCAGGTTGGATGAGGCTTTGAGCAACCTGATCCAGTGGAAGGCATCTCTGCCCACAGCTGGGGTTGGAACTGGATGATCTTTAAGGTCCCTTCCAATCAAAACCATTCTATGACACTATGATTTTCTTTTGGAAGCCTAGACCTATGCTATCCCTTACCATCTCATACTTGTAGGTTGTCCTCTGAAACATACTCTTGGTCCTCTGGATGTAGAGAAGGATATTGGCAAAGACACGGATGGCATCCTGGTAACGCCGCATCATAAGGTATGCAAAGCCCACATAGTAATAGGTGGTCACCTGGCACTCAGGCACCCGGGAGTACATGCTCTGTGAAGGAAGGATCAACGTGCCATGTTAGAGACAACCACCTAAGGTTCAAACAGCTCATCACCCAGAATCCAGCCACTTCTGCCTTCGCTCCTGTCCCAAATACAGAAAGGAGAGGGTTAATTCAGGACACCTCATCTCCTCTCATCCCTGTAGCAGCTTCCTCAATGTTTATTAGATCATCCCATTTCCTATCATTCCAGTTTCAGCTGCCTGCAAGCAGAGGACACTTGCACTGTGCCTAATACTGCTTTACCCAATTCCCTTTTTCCCTATTTCACACCACGTGCCAGAAAGCAGATACATAGATTTGGGCCAAGTCTTGGGCCAAGCCCACCGTGCAGCTGGACTTTTGTCCGCTCCTGTTATCACAAGCACCACTCTGTTCTAAATGCCAAAAAACATTCAAGGTGGGAGTAGGCACAGTGCGAACGAGAGTCAAAAACAAATGAATGAGCCATTGACCAAGGTGGGAACAGTGTGTTCAGCTAGCACTGTGCTACCGCTTGCAGGTCAAATAATGTTCCCTATAACAACACCGCCTTGCACAACACAGCAATCTGCTAAAGAAATAGGCATTTGTGCTGCAACAGCATCAGGCATTATCATATGGCTTGATTCAACACCAAAGCTCCAGCTGTGTTCAACTACAAACGCCCAACAACTACAACAGCTACAAACAGCTCCTCAGCTGGAAGATTCATTATGCCAATCTTTAACCAGCATGCTTGAACAGAGCCACTTGGAAAACTGCAACAGAGGGTTTTAAAGATGTTGTATTACCTTCTTGTTGAGCTCAATGTTCTCCAGAACCTTGATTGCTTGGTAGTAATCCCCCAGCAGAGAGTGCAGACGCAGGAGCCCAACCAGGCTGAAATAGCCCAGCATCTTGTAGAGGGAGTGGCGACCATATTCACCAGCCACGCTCTCAGGGTCACCTAGGAAAGAAAGGAAACACAATGCTTTCTTCCCCTTTCAACACCTCTATGTTTACAAGCAGAGGCAGCAAGACCTCAAGAGTAATGACCAGCACTTCTCACATAAGGTCAACAGAATCCGTTCCCAGTCAACCCATCCACTGATGGGTTTGATCCAGTTCCCAAGCAAAGCTAACTGAACTCGGTCAAATCAAAGCAAGGGAGCACAGACACCAGTCTTGCTTGGCATCTCACAGCTAGTTCACCTCCACTTGTATAGACCTCCAGCTGTCGGTTGATGTTGGATTTGTCCACCAAGGAGTGCAACACATTAAGGACGCTGTGGACGTTCCAGATCTTGGGGTTGGAACGAAGAAAATCTATTTCCTCTTCAGACTTCTTGGCTGTCTTGCAGCGGTACTGGCTGAAAGACTGGAACTACAGGAAAAAGCAGAGATTTGATGACAAGAAGCTAGTCTGGAGATGTTCAGCTAATTGCACTAAGCTTACAAGTCTGATCACACAAATGCATTACAAAAAGCTAGAAGTTACATGTAAAAAAGAAACAGCTTCATCTGGTATCACCTGGCAATCAAAGTGGCAAATGACACCACCTTTAAAGCACAGGGGAAAAATTATACAGTGCCAAGGGAAAAGCATAGAACAGACAAAGCTGGGAAGGACCTCGTAGACAAGTAGAACAGGCAATTAAAGATAAATTTGCTGTCTGAACAGGTAGCAAAGAGAATAACCAAGTCATAAGTGTGTTTGCTTACACACACATCCCTCTATGTACACACACATCCTTTTTCATCCTCAAGTTTGGAAGACTACACTAAAGGACAGCTCTATAATAAGAGGTTACAGCAAAGCAATCTACAAAGAAAACTCAATAGCATTTGAGATCTGCATTGCTGCATTCAGAACAATAACTGGAAATACATTCCCTAACATCGAGACATTAGACCATAGATTATTTTGAATCAGCAGTTTCTCAGTGCAAGCATAAAGGCTCTGCTGACTAAGAAATAAAGAAGTAAAGCCACAGAACACAATAAAACTAGTTCAAACAAGTATTTCCGTAATGTCTTTGTGGTTACAGCAGACTTCAGTCAGGCTGTTCTGCACAAATTGGGCAGAAACGAAAGAAAGTTAGAAAAAAATTCCCCTATGCAGCAACTGATGCAGAAATATCAACAGAAGGCCAGGAATCCCCAAAGAAGTCCCTGTATCTTGAAATTCTGTGCATCTACTTCATCTACCTGGTGACACAGGAATAACAGTGCTCACTGAAGTTTTTTCACCTGCACTAGTATCCTAGCTATGAAAATCACAAAAATGGAGCAGATGCAAAGTTTGCAGCGCTACCAGATAAGCAAGGCCATCCCAAAATGGCTTGGTCTTATAGTCATATACCTGGTATATGAATTCATCAATGATATCCCAGAGCCACTGGTTGGGCAGTTCCAGAGGAGCAGGGCCATCAGCATCTGCAGAATACAAGTAAAAAAGAGAAGCTTAATACCTTGATCAAGAACCGTGGCAGAACTGAAGGAACTGACAAATTAAACAACACAAGAATTTCCTTGAAATGGGAGATGCAGCAGCAGGTGAACGAAGCTTCCAGTAGGGTAGTGATACGTATCCTCAGCTGCCTCAACTGCCTTCACTTTTGAAGAATAGAGCATGTACGGGGTTAATCTCTAGAGTGTGGCTGCTCAGCAGCAGTGATTCCCAGAAGCTGCACGCAGACTGTGGGGTTTATCCTAACTGATCCATTCTCCACCAAGAGTCTGGCAGGGAGTCACAGACACTCAAATTTGTTCCAAAGGGAGTCCACAACAATAAGGTGTTGTGAAACACTGCAAGTTGTCTCTAGCTTACAGCTTCATTTTGCTTTTTAATAAAGGTAGGTGAAGCAGTTCTCAGCAAGTCAGAAAGCTAAGTAAGTTTTATCCTTCACAGTATTTCAGAAAGCATTGGAAGCTAATTGAGCCTCCTGTGGTTTGACATACATAGATGTAAAGTGGTCTTCATTCAACAAACTCTAACATAAGGAAACCTCGTAGACTCTTCCTCCCTATATGATCTGTAAACAAAAACATTTCTGTTCTTCTGACCCTTTCTCCAGTTCTGCCCACTCCATCCTCTCTCTCTCTCTCTCTCTCTCTCTCCGCCCCTTTCCCCAAAACTCACAAACCAGAAATGAATTGCAGCAACTCACTAAGGATGTAGTTGAAGAGATTGCAGTAGTTGTAATAGGATTCGAATCTCTGCTCCAGCGTGGGCCCCCCCTGCAATGAGAAATCAGAATAGTCTGCTTAGTTTCAAGGACATAGATCTGTTAGAGAGAGTCTAGAGGAGGCCACAAAGAAGATCTGAGGGGTTGCAGCACCTCCCATACCAGGACAGGCTGAGAGAGCTGGGCTTGTTCAGCCTGGAGAAGAGAAGGCTCCAGGGAGATCTCGTAGCAGCCTTCCAGTACTGAAAGGGGACTACAGTAAAGCTAGGGAGGGGCTCTTTACCAGGGAGTGCAGGGATAGGAGGAGGGGTAACGGTTTTAGGTGGAAAGAGGGGAGATTTAGGTCGGGTATTAGGAAGAAACTATTCTGCTATGAGGGTTCTGTGGCACTGGAACGTGTTGCCCAGAGAAGTCGTGGATGCCCCACCCCTGGAGGTGTTCAAGGCCAGGTTGGATGGAGCTCTGAGTAACCTGATCCAGTGGGAAGTATCCCTGTCCATGGTGGAGGAGGGTGCAGATGGATGATCTTTAAGGATGCCTCCCACCCAAACCATTGTATAATTCTAAGTGTGGCAGGAGTGAGTTTATGGGTAACAGCATATGAAGGACAGTTGATAGTCAAAGCAGGGGAGGGTCTTCTATTTTAGAAATGTCAGAGCCAATATCCAACCAGGACACCCACCAGCACCACCCAGAAAACTTGAAATTGTCTCAGTATTGTCTCATAGAATAGGGCTGACTTTTCATGTTCAGATAGCTTCTTCCAGGAACACTGAGCATTCAGACCTTCTGAGAATAGGATACATTAACCTTCCTTGTCGCCTCTCTGCTGTACAGACTCAAGAACTTCCTACTACTCCCTCTGCTCTCCTTCTTTCTCCCCTCACTAAAGGCCTTAACACAGCAAAAATTCTACTTCTGGATAGTACTTCCAATGCTTTGAAAGACCAGTAAGTGCATTAAGGAATCACTATCTTCCTAGGATCACCTTCCTTGTTTCACTCAGAGACACTCCAGGCAGTCTAAGAATCACCAACAACACAGTCTGAGAAACCAGTCCCTCCTGTTAAAACCTGACTTGCCTTAATACAGCAGCCTTTTTAAAGTGCGTGTTTCTCCACCCACTGGTCTACGTAAAAACTGCAGTTACTACTTATTTAACCCATACTCTATTGGGTTTCTTTCCTTGAAGGACCAAGAACTACTGTGATTTTGTCACGGACTTCAAACTAGCTTCAGAAAAAAAATAAAAGTGGCCTTATAGAGGACATTATTCCTTACACTTCCTTCTCCTGTATCCTTTATGGTGCCCATGTTTCCCGCTCTGTAAGGGACTCAGACCCCATGTAGTTTTTTAATGACTGCACCTTTCTCTTGTGACACCCCCTCTCACTCGTCCCTAATGTGAAGAACAAAGAGTCACAAAGTAACACACAAACCTAACTGACTGAGAGGTCATGCAATTGCAGCTCTGTCAAAAAAAAATTCAATTACCTCCCAACTCCTTCTTCCCTAACTCTCCAGCCACTGCATTGGATGCAAGAAACAAACTTTTACATAACAGCCTCCTGAAAACTCAGACCAGGTCTTTGGATCCATGTAAGCTGCCAGGGAAAGCTGCACACCCTCTTCAACCTAACCTTGAGGAGACAGGTAACGAGCCTTAGAAAGACAGGCAAGTCTCTCTTACTTTTCAGCAATCAGTGGAACCTTACTGAACTAAGAAAAGGCAAGAATTTTAAACTTCCCTAACAGCAACTTGACTTATAGCTGACAGACTCATCAAATCTTGTCTTGCAAAAATTACAGAGCCACTAACACCGTGGTGGCAGCAAGATGTGGCAAGTTTTAGGGCACAGAGAAGCCAGCATGCAACCAACAGGCAGACTCAGGACAACACTCACGCTGACTTTGGCGTAGATGTGTCTATAATACAGCTCCTTGTACAGGATGAGGAAAACAGCATCTATAAAAGAGGACAGAACTGGACATTAGCAAGCCACAAAGTCTAGGCCACTGGATTTCTCAGATACACCAGCAGTCCTTCTCCTGTCACAGTAATAAGGGAGGCACAAAAGAATACTTCACTCAGTTTGACTTCTTGCCAGGCATCTGCTGAAGTAGTTGCCAGAGTGAACAACCTGACTCAGGTGGCAGGAATGCTGTACACTTGCTCACTTGCGTATCAAAAGTGATTTAGTTCCTTCTCTCTCTGACAAGCAAAAAGAAAGTGAAAGACTTACCGTTTCCAACCTGAGGGGCAATGGCCTCAGCCTCTGGCCACGGAGTATTCTTAAAAAATCTTTCTGTCAGTTTTGTCCAGCTGAAACATAAACACACACAGAGCATTAGAAACCATTTCTCAGTATGACAGGGCTGGAGTTAGAGATCACAATGCAGAGGTCCTGGAACTGGATTATCTTTAATGTCCCTTCCAGCCCAAACCATTTTATCATTCTATGATGATTCTATGATTGGACCTGATGGAAGTAGAAAACCACCACTATTTATTATGTCCAGTATTGAAGCAAAGACAAATTGAATCATGCACTTGTTTGGGTAGGAAGGGACCTTAAAGAACATCCAGTTCCAACCTCCATGCCACAGGCAGGGACACCTCCCACTGGAACATGTTTCTCAAAGACCCATCCAACCTTGCCCTGAACACCTCCAGGGATGGGGCATCCACGACTTCTCTAGGCAACCTGTGCCAGTGCCTCACCGCCCTCACAGGAAAAAATTTCTTCCTAATGTCTAATCTGAATCTCCTCTCTTTCAGCTTAAAACCATTACCCCTTGTCCAAAGAATGAGAATTGTAAACTAAGCAATTAAAGTCTGCAATTTACCCCTGAACTATGGAACAGTTGTGTATGTTACTTTCCCACCGCCTTTATGGCAAGGTGACACAGCTACAAACAAGAGTGGAAGTATCTGTACTGAACAGACAACAATTACACTTCACAGCTTTCTGCAAACCACCTAACTAGCACTACTGATGTCACTCTTTGCTGCCTCATATGTTAGGCACAGGACTGGTATTTTCCTTCAGACAGGTCGCAACTCATCTATACTTATGTTAGCTTGATGGCCTGGTAATATCTGGGTTTTTTCCTTAGTAATGAAATAAAAACTCATGCGGTATCTTACAGAAAGCCCAGTTTCAGAACAACACAGGCAGTAGTCAGCTTTTCCTTTTAAGAGCAGGGTGCGTTTCCATCACTGTTCAAACAGCAATTTCCCCTGTCAGGAAGGATGGCTTTGTACCTGTTTTCATAGATGTCCTGGATTTCGTACACCTTCTGGTCAATAACATCACTGGAAACACGGCTGGCCTGAAGCTCATAAACCTTCTGGTCAATGAGGTCTGACACTGTCTTGTGAAAATACTGAATGAAGTTCTTGATCACTTCAGGGATCACCTGGTAGGTCTGCTGCTCGTACTGGCGCTCATAGGCCAAGTCTTGCTTTGGGTCTCCTAAGTGGAAAGAAGAACAGTTCCAGCATGGTGTGACCCAGCTTGCAGACCTAGCCTGGCCTACAGACCCAGCTTTGTGACACCTGGACCTACAGATGCAGCCAGGCCCACAGATCCAACCTTGCACCAGCCACATGCACAGACCCAGGCTTCCACCCACCAGGTCCACAGACCCAGCCCTGCCTGCAGACCCAACCTTGCAACAAGATGGATTTATAGATCCAGCCAGACCCACAGACCCAGCCTTGCAACAGCAGAGGCTGCAGAGCCAGTCAGGGGACAGCGGGGCCCGCAGATTCAGCCTTAGGACAGCTGGACCTACAGAGCCAGCAAGGCCCGCAGATCCAGCCTTGGGACTGCAGAGGCCACACACCTAGCCTTGCGCCCGGCGGACCTCCAGACCCAGCCTTATGGTAGCCGGGCATCCAGACCCAGCCTCGCGCCAACTGGAAGCCAGACAGGTCCACAGACCTGGCCTTGCCTACAGACCCAGCCGGGCCCGTAGGCTCAGCCTCACGTCAGCCGGGCCTTCAGGCCCAGCCGCGCGCCAGGCGGGGCCCGGCGGGGCCCACAGACCCGGCGCAGCCTCAGCCCGAGTCCCGTAGCGGCGCGGCCGGCGCTCACCCGTGTGCAGGTCGTAGTCGTTGGAGTAGGCGTAGGGGTCGTAGGCGGCCTGCGGAGAGAGGGCGGCTGTCAGTGTCAGTGCCCGCACCCGGCCCTGCCTCGCCCCCCCAGGCCTCCATCCCCGCCCCGCACCTCATTGTCGTACTCCTCGCCTGGATAGGCCATGGCGGCACCGAAAGGCCTACGAGCAGCACCGCGCGCCGCGCACGCGCGCGGTGGGCGGGGCCAGCGTCGCCGTGCGCTCTTCTACTGGTAGAAACTGTTGTCAGTCTTCAGTCCGCGGTGCTTCGATAGGCCCAAAGCGGCTATTGCCCCGCCTCTCTCTCTCTCATTGGGCATCCCGCCTGCCCGTCAGGCCTACTCCCCGAGAGCCGCCATTGGCTGTGCCCGCGCGGCTCGACGCCTCCGATTGGTGGAGAGGGCGCGGCCCGCCCCGTTGCCATAGCGACGGCTCGACCCGCCCCCGCGCGGCGCGGCCATGGAGGACGGCGGTGGCGGCACGGCGGCGCCCGGGGCGGCGGGGACGGGGGCGGCTCTGGGGGTGGCGGCAGCGGCAGCAGCAGGTGCCTCTCTCGGATACCTGCACGTCCTGTGGCAGCGGGACGAGCCCGCGGGCAAGATCCCTTCGCGGCGTCTGCGCCGGGCCGCCCGCCTGCACCGGCGGCTGGGCCCCACGGGCAAGGAGACCCACGGTGAGGGGCGGAGAGGAGATGGATGTGCTCGGCAGGGAGCTCGGGAGGCAGCCCCGTTCCTGCCGGGGCAGGGAGACCCTCGGGAAGCGCTGGCGTCTTGGTCCGGCGCGGGGAGGGCGGCTGGAAAGCTGCCTAGGGGGGAGAAGGACCTGGGGGTGTTGGTGACAGCGGCTGAACGTGAGCCAGCGGTGGCCCAGGTGGCCAAGAAGGCTTGGATCAGAAATAACGTGGCCAGGAGCAGCAGGAAAATTATTTTTACCGTGAGGGAGGTGAGGCACTAGCATAGGTTGTCCAAAGAAGCTGTGGCTGCCTCATCCCTGGAGGTGTCCAAGGCCAGAGTGGGTGGGGCTTTGAGCAGCCTGGTCTGGTGGGAGATGTCCCAGCCCACATCAGGGGGGTTGGAACAGGATGATCTGTAAGTTCCCTTCCAGCCGACACTGTTCTGTGATTCTGTGATTCTGACCCTGTGCTCAGCATTGGTGAAGCCACACCTCGAATCCTGTGTTCAGTTTTGGGTCCCTCACTACGAGACATTGAGGTCCTGGAACATGTCCAGAGAAGGGCAACAAGGCTGGTGAAGGGTCTGGAGAACAAGTGTTATGTGAGGTGGCTGACGAACTGGGGTTGCTTAGCCTGGAAAAGAGGAGGCTGAGGACCTTATAATTTATACAACTACCTGAAAGGAGGTGGTGTTGGTCTCTTCTCCCAAGTGACAGGTGGTAGGATGAGAGGGAATGACCTCAAGTTGTGCCAAAGGAGGCTCTGATTAGACATTAAGTAAATTTATTCACTGAAGGGGTTATTCAGACACTGGCAGAGGCAGCCCAGAGAGGTGGTCAAGTCACTATCCCTGGAGGTTTTTAAAAGACAGATAGATGAGGTGCTCAGGGATTTGATTTAGTAGTGGGCAGATACAGTTGGACCTCAAAGATCTTTTTCAACCTAGTTATTCTTTGATTCTATGTCCTGCTTCTCCTTCTCTGTGCTGAGCCAGCACCAGCATGGTTTGGGTCCTGCTCCTACGCTCGAGTGCTAGGATGGGATGTTTCAGTAGAGAAATGCTCCTTTTTTTTCCCCTGTGCTGCCCAGTAATTGCTTTCTTTTCTCCGTAGCTCTGAAAAGGCTGCGTGAAGCTGCCAATAGCAACGACTTGGACACAGGTAATAAAGACTTCTGCCTGTCCTACTTGGAACCTCTTCTGGAAAGGGCAGTTTTATCAAGGACCTTCATTTTAGGAGAGGAGGAGAAGAGTGTGGATGGTTTGCAGATATGGTGCTTTAGATGCTGTCAATCTAGAAACTGCTTTTCTAGAGCTTGTTTCATTCTCTTGAGCGAAGTGAGGCTGGTTAGTTGTTAGGCAGTTGAAATATTTCATGTTTTTTGTATTTCAAGTGTTCCAGCTACTTCAATCTAAGTCAGTACTATGCTATTCCAGCTTGTTAGGTATGTAATTTTTGCCCAATTGTAAGCAGCAAGAGAGAAGTGCTTTGGTAAAAATGGAATAGTTGTCTAGCTCATAGCCTGGGTGATGAGACAGTGTGATCCCATAGATCAGAACCAGGACCATTGCTGGACTCTGCCTCTCACAGTGGCTTCAGAGAAGGCTCTGTGACTCCTTTTACCTGTCTGTATTGTAGATGAGGTTGGCTTTCATATGAAGTGTCCAGAAACAATATTGGCCTATATTGTCTACACCGTATTGTTGTCCCTCCTTTGACTGTACTGTCCTCTCAGCTCACTGTTCACCGGACCGTTTTGTGAGCAGAAATAGAAACTGATTTGATTTGTAGAAACTCCTAATCTAATTAAAGACAAGGGTTTGTCTGATGTACTTCATCCTTCAGCCTTCAGTCACCACGTCAAGGGGAAGAATGGAAGAATCAGGCTTTATGAAAGTCTTGGTTTCAATCCATCTTAGAGTTCTATACCTGTATTTGATACTTGGCTTCCCTTGCTTACAATCCTGCTGTGTTTTGTGTACTTTGCAACTTGAGGAAGTATCTGACAAAGAGTTTATTCTTCATCAGCCAGTAGAAGCCTTTGCTGTTGCCTGTGGTGGCACTGGGCGGGAATGGTTGTGTCATTTCCTGCTGGCTTCAGGGAAGGACTTGGTAAAGCATTCCCCATTAATGGTTCTTACTGGTGGCACTGTCAGTTTGCTTGTCTTTCTTCTGGAGCATCAAATGTCCCCTGTTAATGTCAATTCCATCTTTTCAGATCTCCCTTTCACTTCTGTACCACTCTTAAAGCAGTGGCTGTACAGGAAGAAATAAAAATGTGGCTATAATTCAATCTCTGGAAGCTGAGATGAAGGGTGGCTTTCAGTGGCCTGAGCTATCTAGTTTCTTGTCTCCAGTACTGGTTAGTCTTGACTGTTGCAGTATATACTATCAAAGATCTCAAAATATAGCGAATTGGTCAGTATTTTTAGCAGCTATGGAATGAGCTTTGTCTTATACACTGGCTGCTATGTCGGAGTAGTCTCTAAACAACAGGAGTAATAACCCTTACACACAGAACCACAGAATGGTTTGGGTTGGAGGGGACCTTAAAGATCATCCAGTTCCAACCCTCCTGCCATGTGCGATTGCACATGTTGCTGTAGATGCTACCTTTATGTCCCCAATCTTTTCAGCTTTTTCTGCTCTCTGCCTTTGTTATACCAAATACCAGAGGGTTATACTCGTTTCTCTGTGTTTCTGTGTGAGTAGGTTTTTCTTCCTCATCTGAGGAAAGGAGGCAGGAAGTGCCAGTGGTGGCATTGAAGAAGTAGCTGGGTGGAAAAGCAGGGAGGACAAGTGTGGGTAGATCATGGTATGGCTACTCAGGCTGTTCCATAGCTCACTTCAGTAGATTGTCTCCTAAAAGTATGTTTGTGCTGGTAGGTTGGTGCAATCACCTGCCTGCTTCCCAAGCAGTAGCCACCATTAATATGGCAAAACCTAGGAGTTTCAGATGAATCTAGGAAGTGGTGTATTCAAAACCGATGTGAAGAGATGTTTTCTCTCACCGGATGGAATTACACTATGAAATTTCTCACTGCAGGTCCATATCAATATGAAAAGTTTACACAGATGCAGAAAATGCAAATCCATGGAGAAAGCCCATGGAGGGGTAGTAAGGACAGGATGATAATTCTGGCTTGGGAATTGCCTGAGATGCAGCTGACTAATGGCAGTTAGTGTTAGCCCCGCATCTCTGACATCTTTCTATACTCTTCCATAGGCATTTGCTGCTGATTGTCCTAGGAGCTTGAATATTTGGCTAGCTGGATCCTTAGCCTTAGCTGTTACAGCTGTTGACTTATCTTTCATGACAGCGCGTGAAGCTGGTGAAGGCTGTATCAGGGAGTCGAGGGAATGCTGCCTGGGCTGGTTCTGCTGAGCCAGGATGCTGCCTGGAGCTGGTTCAAATTCAGTTGACTTGGTAGCTGGTAGAGTGCGTATTTAACTGCAGAAGAATGGGCAGCATTACCCTTTCTGGTCAGGTGCCCCCTCAGCTCACCTGCTCTCTTCTCTTCCTTGGCACTGTCAGTGCAGCAACTCTTGGAGGATGGAACTGACCCCTGTGCCGCAGATGACAAGGGCCGGACAGCCCTGCACTTTGCCTCCTGCAATGGCAACGATCACATCGGTGAGTGAGGAGGAGCAATTCTGTCATCTGACTTCTCTGTGGTAAAGATTTCTTGAAGGGTGCTCTTCATTTTCGTTCAGCACATGGCAGAGATTGCTGTTTTATGTGTGTTTTGTGGCAAAATTGCCAGCTGAACTCTGGTTCCAGGGTTTGTAGTGTCCCCTTGCTGAAGGGGGAGCAGCAACTCCCACCTCTAGGGCTGTACTGGTGTAGAGGGATATTCTTAGTTCCAGTTCTTCTCCTGCTTGGCTTTTTGCTGGGTCCTTCTGCATTGCTGTGTAAACCTGCCTCTTCTGTTTCTGGGAGGAGCGTGATGAGCTGAGCAGAAGCGTCTGCTCTGTGGGCCTGTGGCCCATATGGGGGCAAAGGGAAGGGACTGACATGGCCCTGTTTCTTTGTTTCCAGTGCAACTGCTTCTGGACCATGGGGCTGACCCAAACCAGCGAGATGGGCTGGGAAACACCCCCTTACATTTGGGTAAGTGCCACACAGACAAGTTTTGCATGGAGAGAGGTGAGGTGAACACCACTTTGGTGTTTCTTTCCTCCCAACCTTCCTCTTTCCTTTGCATCACGGTATGCATCCTTAGCTTTGAGTATCTAGGTGGGACTCAGCGTTTTATTATCTTCATTCCTCATGAAGGCTTAAGGGTCAGAGTTTGAGAAAAATCAATTTCCTTCCTTCTACCAACCCCAAGGAGCATAAGATCTGTTCCAGAGAGCACTCGGGCTTGAGCATGAAGCTACATTAAGCAGCTGAGCTGTTTCTCTTTCCATGGCAAAGAGCCCTTTGAGAAGCCACAAGCTCTGCTCTTGGGCAGAAACTCCTTGTTGTTTGCTAGTGCCTCTCAGTTGTGTGTCCTGTGTTTTCCCTCCCCAGCTGCCTGCACGAACCATGTTCCTGTCATCACCACGCTGCTGCGCGGAGGTAACATTCCGTCTGTAACAATTATGACCTGTCCCTTTTCCTGCCCTGCCCTGATGATATTCCCCGGGCACAATAAGTCTTGAAGAGAAAGTTCACTTTCTGTCCTTGCTCATGCATCTTGCAGGGGCCAGAGTTGATGCCTTGGATCGAGCTGGCAGAACCCCGCTGCACCTCGCTAAATCAAAGCTGAACATCCTGCAGGAAGGACTCTCCCACAGCCTGGAGGCCGTACGCCTTGAAGTGAAACAGGTAAAAGAAACAGTCCCTTCCTCTGGTGAGGTGGTGCAGCCCTAGCAGGCTCCTACACCCTTTAAGGGTCATGTATCATGTAGCAGCTGTTTTAAATATCTGTCTGTAGAATCTTAGCTGCTCTGGGAGAGTGTGACTTTTCCCTTCTTTTTTCACAGACCTTCTTTTTTCCCAGCCACTGTGAATTTCTGAGACACCTCCCTTGGCTGTGATAGGCAAAGGATGCATTGAATATCTTAATTCTCAGGCTGTGTGGAACACTCTCTTTTTTTCAACCACCATGTAAGACAGGCACCTTATGGCAGGAGAGAGACCACAGCATGGGGCTGTAGCCATGGTGAACACATTCCAGCAGGAGCTCTGCATTCCTAATGCAGTCTGCTCTGCTCCGATACTGGGATGTGTGGGCTAGGAAAGCAGTCACGAGGCTGCATCACGAGTGCTCGAGGTTTGGGCCTTGCTTCAGGAGCCATAAAGGAGCTACAGAGATTTTCATTTTCAGTGCACAAGGAGATGCTACTGGAGTGGGAAGTCCCTGCTGGCCATAAAGAAAAGCTTGGTGCTTTCAGGGCAAGACCTTGTGCTTCTTCAGCTGGGTCTGCCTCCCTTCCATGTTCTTAAACGAGGCACAGGGATCATGACTAGCCTGTCTGTGGCTGATCAGTGCCTCTTGTGGCTCACTGGGCTCTGATGCTCTCTGTGTTGTTCTCTATGCGTCGTGTACTCCACCGTGTACTGCACTGTCGAGGCTGTGCTTGGTGATTTAACTGTGATTTAATTTTTCCTGTAAAAACATACCAGCCTGGTGCAGCTTTCTGGTGTTTGTCTCTTATACCTTTTGGTTCCAGATTATCCAAATGCTGCGGGAATACCTGGAGCGTCTTGGGAGGCATGAGCAAAAGGAACAGCTGGATGACCTCTGTACCAGGTTGCAGATGACAAGCACAAAGGAACAGGTAGGCAGCAGTGACTCTCCGGCATTGAGGAAGATGCAGCTGCCTGAGCAAGGTGACATTGTTATGGAAGTGACATGGTTATGGAAGTGTTGGAACTAAGACAATCTTTAAGATCGCTTCCAACTCAAACCATTCTTTGATTCTAAGTATTCTTGCTCACCTTGGGTGAAGTGTGCAAGTTATGTGATGATCCTGGTATTCCTTGAGGATCGAGTTCAGAATGCAGAGAACATCACTCTGCCTAGAAGCTCATCAGGGAAGCTGAAGATCATTTGGGCTGAGGGCACAGGCATTTTAAGGCCAGGATCAGTACAACCACACAGGGTTGCAGGGCCTGTTGTTTTTTTTTTTTATGTAGAAGATTGGGCATTAGAAACAGGCTTAGAGGAGACAGCCCTGATACTATCGTTGAGTTCTGGGTAATGCAGCAAGATGCTTCTCTTTTAAGGACTGGCTAAATCATGCGAGGGGAGGAGGTCAAGCATCAACCTCCTGAGGAAGTCAAAGAAACTGCCATTGCCTTAGATCAGAACTTGTTTGATCATGAGGACAGGAGCACCTCTACACAATTGTGGGACCAAAGGGATCCTGTCCTAGTATAAGCTCAGTGTGGCCATTACTGGCTGTCAGGGTCCAAGGGTGGTCTCTGCTGCATGGATATTTTTTCTGTGGCATCTCTTTCTAACTGTCAGCTGTGTTCTTCTGGCAGGTAGATGAGGTTACAGATCTCCTGGCCAGCTTTACGTCACTCAGCCTGCAGATGCAGAAGATGGAGAACAGGTAATGGGCTTCTGAGTCATCTTCCTGATGCAGTAGGAGAAGCTTTAGAGAAAAAAAGAGGAATCTGAAGCTTGCGTCCCAGATTGATGAATAAACATTGCTGCCAGGGGCCATTCCTGCCAGATCCACTCTCTGGTGGTGCTCAGACTGTTCCCATTGGTGCCACCACAGCTGCCTCACAAGGAGGCAGCAGGCTGTGGACAACTCAGCTAGCTGCAGCTGAGGCTTTTGGAAAGAAAGAGCTGCTCTTCTTTTTGTCAGATGAGCTGTTGTGGAATAGGATACCCCTTCCAGAGATATTTTGCCTTCTCCTAAGCACTTCAAATCAATATAAGTGGTGGCTGATGCCATGTGCAGTCCAGCTCCAACCAGTTCACTCAGCAGCTAGCCAACATCAGACATGAATGGTCATCTTTTCCTGCCTCTGCAGAACTCAGTCGTGTGGGGGAGAAAGTGGATGCCTTGGACAACAGAAGGCTTTGTGCTGCAAGGAGAACATGCACTTAATTCTGCATGTGCGCAGCTGAGCAAACAGACTGCCCCAAGAAACACGCATCAAACTTAATTCTCAGCTTCCCCAAAGCCTGCGGTCAGAGGACAGAGAATATATCTGATTACACATGGGATACAAAGCTTTTAATCACTAGACCAACAGCTTTCACTGGCCCCACCTTGTAAATCACTGCTGCAAATTAGTGCTTAAATCCTACAGTGAAACCCTTGCAAAAAATACCCAGGTAGACAGCTAGATCAGAGCTCCTCTGATGCAAGAATAAGGGTTGGGGGGAGTGCCATGTCATCCTTGTGCAGTTTTAGGCAGACATCTACATCTTGCAAAAAAACCCACCGTAAATGACTTCTGTTTCCTATTACTGGTGGTCTCGGGCAAGAGGTCCAGTTGCAACAGGAGGTGAGGATATTATTGGACTGGGATGGAGGTGGGTTTAAGGCTGCCTCAGTATCACCAAACCCAGAGCTGACCCATACCATGGTTCTTGCTTGTTTTGGAGAGACGCTGCTGCAGGACCTGTAGTGCAGTGTGAGGAATGAGTCATGATCGCTGCTGGGAGCCTGAAGTGATGCAGCTATGAAGGATGCAGGGAATTGCTTTTGCTGCTCTCTTGCTTCTGCCCTGCTGTGGTTAGTGATGAAGATCTAGATAGCTTTGTTGTGGAGCAGGGATCCATGAAGTGGTGTCAGTAGGACACCAACAGCAGCATGGTGATGAGAAGGTGACCAATAAAAAAATCTGAATTCGCACCTAAATTACATGGTGGGCTGGTAGTAATGCCCATCCCACAGCTTGGGAATCACTGGGCTGGAAGTGCTCATTTTTGGCATTCAGCTTAACCGTGCAACAGCCATGGCCTGGAGCATTCTTCAGAAACCCCCAAATCGGCATTTTCTCTGGTATCTGGCCTCTTGTCCAGGAAGAGGCTAAGCAAACCTCCACAGTCACAGCTGAGATACCAGAAATGGGCATGACTTTTAGAAGGGTTCATCTGTGGGGTGCTGGAGGCCATGGCTGGAACAAAGGGTCTTGTGGTTTGGCTGGAGATGTCACTGTGAATACTGATGCTTTATTAGGATATGCTGGATGAGAAGAATATGGAGAGGTTGGGAGACAATCTGACCTTTTTGTATCTTGAACTTCAATAAAATCCTTGTCAGCCTTTTTTTTTTTTTTTTTGACTCCTCAGTCAAGTTCTTTTCCAGAGTGGCTCTTCCTCTTTCATTATGTATGTCCCAGGCACAACAGTGGACTTGGTAATGGGCTGTCATACCTGGTACTGAAATCAGAAGTGACAACACAAAGTCATTTGAATTCACACAGCGTGTCTGTAGATCGAAGTACATGGTTGCTGACTCACCTTTTGATCTTGATTCCCACAGCTAAGAAAAGCAAACTTTTGAATCTAGTTAGTTGCTGTGAAACCGTACAAATAGAGGAAGGAGAATCTTAGTGGTATCACTTCATACTGGAAGAAGGGATGTTTTACAGAGAGGCAAAGCAGCCTTGCCCAGTCTGCTTTCCTGCGTAAGTATGGAGGTGGTGGGGAGAAGGCAGCTGAACTCATGCCAAATAGAAAGGCCGTGCTGTGAAGAGAGGGCAAGCGGCTGAGGTGCTGGGGAGGGACATCTGGTGACCTTTGTGTCCAGTTTTACTTATTTTGCTTCTTCCCATCTTCTCAGCCTGGTCTTGATGTCTGTGTACACCTGTCTGTCACTGCTTCTGCACTCAGTGGCTTTGTTGCTGAGGAGACCATTAAGGTGCCGTAAGAGCAGGCAGCTGAAATGCTCTTTATTGCTGCAGTTACCTTAGTTGATGATGATGTCTGCTAACTAGACACAGCTTGGAAGCTTTCCTCCAAATGAGGAATATGCCTAGCTGTGACTCGGAGCAAAGCTTTTAGCCTAAGCACACGTGATGTTGTTTTCCACAGCTCTTCAGGCCTTTGTCTTGCCTGGTGCTGGAGTTTTTGTGAATGCTCCAGACTGTACTCTTGGAGCAGAAATTTTGGGGTGCTGCAGCCAGCTGGGAGCGTTTGCCTTACCTCTTTTGCAGCACTGCTCCCTCCATGGGAAGTGAGGCAATGCTGACAGTCCCCAGGAGACTGACACAATGAGCTCAAGCAAATAAAACAAGCTGGCTTCTAGGAAGTTTTTCCACCTTTTTAGTGATAACACAGATAAAAAAGCAAAGGGGATCTGGTTTTCAGGGGGTAACAAAGGCGTCACGTAGAAATCGCCACAGTTCTGCTTCCCTGCCTCAGGGATGAAGCATTGGGCTGCTGAGAGCCACGTCATGTGTTTGGCACTGGACTGAGGAGTTTTAGGTTTCTTTCCATCAGCTTGTCATGCCAAAGTCTTGTCTGCCCTGCCAGGCTCAGCAACTGCATCTTGAAAGAGGGTTAGGTGTTGGGGAGGGAAAAAAGGGGAATGTGGCTTTATGCTGTGCTGAGAGCCGTTCTCCGGCACTTTCTGTTTGTAATGCTTTTTCTGGCCTAAAGTTTTTGGTGCCTCCCAGTGGGTTTTTCCCCTACCCTTGCAGCCTGAGCCACAGATTTCCCTGTGAAGTCCATAGGTTTGAGGTTGGCGGCATTCAGTGAAAGGTTCTCATTTTCTTTGTGCTCCACAAACACATTTTCCAGTTCCCTTCCCAGGCTGTGGTATGTTCCCCTCCTTTGGGGTCCAACCGTATCCTGGGCTGCATCAAAAGCAGTATGACCAGCAGGTCAAGGGAGATGATTCTGCTGCTCTACTCTACCTTTGTAAGACCTCACCAGGTGTACTGTGTTCAGCTCTGGAGTCCTGAGCACAAGAAGGACATGGATCTGTTGGAGGAAGCCCAGAGGAAGACACGGAAATGATCAGAGGGCTGTAGTACCTCCCATACGAGGACAGGCTGAGAGTGTGGTGATTGTTCAGCCTGGAGAAGGCTGCCGGGAGACCTAATAGCAGCCTTCTAGTACTTAAAGAGTGCCTCCAGGGAAGCTGAGGAGGAGTTCTTTATCAGGGAGTGCAGGGATAGGATGAGGGGTAACAGTTTTAAACTGAAAGAGGGCAGATTCAGGTTAGATATTAGGAAGAAATTTTTTACTATGAGAGTGGTGAGGCACTGGCACAGGTTGCCCAGGGAAGTCATGGATACCGCATCCCTGGAGGTGTTTAAGGCCAGGCTTGATGAGGCTTTGAGCAGCCTGATCCAATGGAAGATGTCCCTGTCCATGACAGGGGAGTTGGAACTCGATGATCTTTAAGGTCCCTTCCAATCCAAACTATCTATGATTTGACCCAAGACCCTTCCCCCTGTCCACTGTCTGGTCTCCAATTATGCTCCATTTCCCCTCCTCATTCAGAGCAAAGCTCTGCAGTGACCTTGCTGAATCCTCACCTCCAAACCCTGCAGCAACCTCTGCAGCTGTGCCATAAGGTGTAACCCAGACCAGCCAGGCTGAGAATCTGGTTCATCCAAGTAACAAAGACTGAAAACCTGCTTGTGCATCACCAAGGACCCACAGCAGAACCACGGCCCTGAATGAAGACTCCTAGCAAAGATGCATGGATGTTGTTAAGCAGAAGGACTTTCTCTGAAGTGGCCACTCAACCAGACAAGCGAATGCAGAGAGCACACTGCAGTATGTGTAAACATCAAGAATCTGTTCAGTTCTTCAGCAGCTGAAATAATTAAACTCCAGGGTATTGAGCCAACATCTGAACTCCATTGCTTCCTCCACTTTTGCCTTTCTTACACACTCCAAATCCATCACTGTAATTCTCTATGCTTCTAAAGAAGCCCCATGAAGTTTCTCTGGCAAACCTACCACTGTTTCATCCGCTTCCTCTGGTCATTCCATGAGCAATACAGATCTCCTCCGTCACAGAAAGGTACTTGCAGAGAGATGAGCTGTGCCTGGCCAGCGTGGGAGAGCAGCCCTGGGCAGCTTGGGGCCCATGAGGTGACTAGGTGGAAGAGCCAGCAGTTTTGATTAGGAAGCCGATAAAGGAGATATGGCAAATAGCTCCTGGTTTTGTTGGGTTTTTTTTGTTTGTTTGGGGGTTTTTTGAAAGCTCTGAGAGGATAAAAGAACAGGTGTTTGCTGGAAGAATTACATTTATCAGCTGCGCAACCTGCTAAGGCTGGTTGTGGATTAGGAGCCAGCAGCTGAACCCAAAAGCAAATGAGCAGAATTGCATAGCTAACAGTGCCAGGTGCCCTGACCACCCCTGTCACACCATTACCTCTCTACCTGGGAGCTGCCCTGTGGTGAGCTGCCTTGGCAGGGCTGTCCTGGCTGCTCGCAGAGCGTCTGTACAAAGTCCCATTCCTATGAGCACAAGGTGAAAAGCAGGCAGCACTCATGTCTGTTGCTCTGCCAGGGAATTAGGAGCTGTCCTCCGGACAGCTTTCCATCTTCCTCAGCCTCATGTGTCTGCAAACAGGGACTGACCCCCCCCTCTCCAGGGCTGCCAGATTGCACACAGGGGTGTAAGCAGCATGAGCTTCTCAGCACATGGTTTCACACAGCAGCGTTCTGCTCATGGCACATGTGCCAGGGAGAAGCCGGGCACCAGAACCAGCACAGAGCTGGCAGAACAGTGTTTTTCTGCCGAGGGTGACGATGTTCAGCTGACAGAGGAGCTGGTGCCAACCGCTTAGCTGCAAAGCCCCAGCCTGCTCTCTCGCCTCTCCCTTTCCCTCTGCCATGTGCCAGCTCCTGGCATGGCAAACTGGTCTCTGCAGGGTTAAAGCCGAGCTCATCAGCCCAAATGATGCAAGTAGAAAGTAAAATATAAGCAAGGAGTCGTTAATTAAGATGAGAAGCTGGGAGCAGAGACTGCAGAATTCTAATCGGTTTGGAGGGGAGGCTGAGTGGAAAGCAGCAATCAAGCTCCTTCAGCTTTAATTAAATCCAGCTCTGTATCAAGGACATGACACCTTTTCTTCACCTCTGTCTTTGAACTGTGAAGTCAGTTGGAGCGTGTATGCTGTTACTGGGCAGACAGGAATTCCCTGCTGGCTTCAGAGCCTCTCCAGCCCAGGCTCTGCGTCCCCCCTTCCTGATCACCAGTTCCACAAAATCGGGACTCAACACCAGGCAGAGTTTAAGGATGGGAGCTGTGGCTTGCAGATGCTTGCCATGCTAATGCACTTTCTCCCCCAGGTTTTCTCCCATCTCCTCTGTCCTCTTTCATTTAGGCTTCACCCAAACATGCAGCAGTCAGTCCTGTTCTGATCCACTCCCTTTGGAAGCTGGGACCAGGGGCAAGGCTGCATGCGGGCAAGAACAGACGGCATCCAGCTGTGCCACGTCACTACTCGTCACCGCCCTTCACTTCCTCCAGCACTTTGGGCTGCAAAGTCAGGCCTCACCCCAAGAAATAATGCAGATAGTCCCATTACCTGGATGCTTCTTGCAGCTATATCAGCTCACCACCAGCCGTGGCATTGCAAGCAAAGGGAACAGCCATCCCTGGGAAGGCAAGCAAAGCATGCTGGACATGTTGGCAAAAGGCATTAAGGAAGGGAGCCAGAGAAATAAGAAGCAGGGATAGAACACAAAGCTGACTCCAGGTGCAAAGAGCATCATCAAACTCTTGAATGGAAAAATAAAACCCATTTCAAGTGCAGCGCTGAGGCTGGCATCCACATGGAGAGAGGGGTGTTCTTGGAGCTGAGCTCTAGTGAGGCATGTGACGGCTTCAGTGAGGAGGTTTGGAAAGAGTTAGAAATATCATCACACCTGGGAATTTTAAGAGCAGGCAGGACAAAGCAATAAGGGAAGATTTGCACAAGCGGAAGCATGGGATGGAAAGAGGAGAGAAATAAGATGGGGCTTGTAGGTCTGCTCACACATACCACAGTTCTGCCAGCCCCTTGCTGCCTGGTGGCCCCCATCACCACCATACACAGCCCACAGCACTGAGAGTGTGGAAGGGCAAGGATGATGCCAAAAGCCCTTTGCTTTGGATGTAGCCTCCAGCTGCCTTGTTAAGGTCCCACTGTGCATGGAGACAAACAACACCACCAGTGACTTCTGCAGCCCTTCCTAGACTCATAACACCACCAGCAGGACTCCACGGACTCAAAAAATGTTGCTTCTGCGGCAGGCTTACATTGGCACTCAGCTTCCAACCACCAGCCGACTGGGAGCAAATGGTTCCTCTCCACTGGCCAGAGCTCCCCAGCATCTTCAGCGCGGAGAAGAGAAGGCTCCAAGGAGATCTTAGAGCAACCTTCCAGTACCTGAAAGGGGCCTACAAGAAAGCTGAGGAGGGACTATTCACAAAGGCTTGTAGTGATAGGACAAGGGACAATGGGTATAAACTGGAGAGGGGCAGATTTAGACTAGATATAAGCAAGAATTTCTTCACGATGAAAGTGGTGAGGCACTGGAATGGGTTGCCCAGGGAAGTTGTTGATGCCCCATCCCTGGAGGTGTTCAAGGCCAGGTTGGATGGGGCCTTGGGCAGTCTGATATGGTGGGATGTCCCTGCCATGGGGACACAAACTCTGAGAAGCCACCCGGCTTGAAAGGGCAAGCAGGACACATCCTGCTTTGCTTGCTAGAACAGGCATAGCCCCTGTGGCTTGGGAGCTTTTGGTGATGCTGTAGGACAAGCATAGGAAGAAGCCCCAGGAAGGGGACAAAGATGAGTCACCTGAGAGATTGGGAGAGGGGAAAGGGCCTGCTTTTGTTGGCCAGGCAAGCCCTGAGGAAGGGAAAAGGACCAGCCCATGGAAGGACCTCCATGGTGAGAGGTGAAGGAGAAATCTCCATTAATATCACACTTCCTGACCTCATCCCAAGGGGCTCACTTCCCTCCAGGAGAGGCCAGGATCATCAGGCCCGCAACTTAACTCCACTGAAACAGTTTTGTGTTGGTAGCAAAAGAGATGAGCTTGCTCATGCAGACCAGTTAAACTGAGCTCAAGACCCACAAACTTCCTCAGCAATTTTCTCCACAGTCCTGCAGCCAGGACCGGTATGTCTGGTCTGCAGATCATCAGACCTGCCACAGTCCCAGCTCATTATTTATAGTAAATTTTACCTGTTGCAACAGCCCTCTTTTTCCTTAACTACATATTACATTTAATTAGTGCTGTGTGACTCCAGAGTGTGTAACTCCTAATGTGAAGCAGGTCTTCAACCTCCAATGCTCTAAGAGTAGGTGGAAGAGGGAAAGCTTGGCAGAAAGTGTTTAGTGACAGCAAAGACATTGTGGGACTTGCATGATGAAGCTGTGAAATGGTTACAGAGCATCATGGCAGCAGCAGGTTTCAGAGTTAACATGTTTGCACTGAACAAGGCAGATCACTCTCCTTCCACAGCAGTTTACTTCCCCCAGCCCCACTGCCCACAGCTCGGGTGTGCATGGAGTTATCCCTCCTGGCAAAGCCCTAAAGGCTGACTTTCCAGGTGGAGTCTCGAGAATTTGGTACTGTGACAGTCTCCATAGCCTGGAAATCTGCAGGGACTGCACTGCTTGCTTTCTATCTAATCAAAACAGCAAGGGAACTAATCAAAACAGCAAGGGAGCTAATCATAGAATCACAGAATCATAGAATAGTTTGGATTGGAAGGCAAGTTAAAGATTATCCAGTTCCAACCCCTGCTGTTTCATCCCCACAGACGATGACCTCAAGCACCTGTAATTGCCTGTGGCACGTGGACTTGACACACTGGGGGAGCCGAGCACCCTGCTCTGTCCCTTTCCTGTCTCCACTCATGTGACATAATTGGAGCTGCGTGAAGTCAGCCACACGCCTGGGGCCAACCCCTGCCAGGCATCGTGGCAAATCACGGCATCGCAGCCATGCAGATACCACTGACTCCCTCCCTCTCGTGTGTGCTGGACTCATCAAAGGGCTTGCTTGGGTGGTGTTTTTCTGGGCTTCTCTGGCAGCCTGACGATGCAGAAGAATGCAGAGAAAGCTGCCCCGGGGCTGGGGTTCGACACCGCTGAGTGATGCTTCCCCACAGCGTGACACTGCTGGGATGGGGAGAAGGGCCCTGCCAAGATGCGAGTCCTCTGCCAGCACATTGCTTCCTGCCGCCCTCATGCCCCCTCATCTTCCCTCCTTCTCCTTATAGTCCCTCACTCTACCCTGCCTTCTCACTGCTGTCTTCTGTTCCTGTGGAGGGCTCCTGCCACACATTTATCATTTATATTTCCCCCTCCACTTGGCCTCTCACCATCCCTCCTTTTCCCTCTCCCTACTTCTGTCTCTCCCTCTCCTACAACTTCCTCTTGAATGCCAGCAGCGCTGGATCCACCTTATAAACCTCAGGTTTGCTTCTTCTGTAGACTTCTGCAGTGTCTGCGGAGTCAAATAAAGCAAATGATGACCTACTAGCGACTTGGGAGCACCAGACTCTGGCCAGACAGCTTGTGTAGCTTCCAGACCAAACTGCAAAGTCCCCGCTCTGGGCAGTAATTGTATCCAGCACACAGCAAACACAGAAGGCAAAGGAAATTACTGGAATTTATTCAGGTCAAGCAAAGGGAGAAATCCCAGCACCTTCTGGTGAACATGATTTTTGTCCCACCATACCATCCAGTGGCACTTCCCATCCTTCCTATGGTCAAGCCAGGGGGATGCTTGGCCCTGATGCGAGGTGGTGTTGAGCTGCTACCACAGCCAAAGGCTCCACTATGGCTGCTTGGGGCAGCAGAGGACAGAGCGGAGCAAAAGCTTTACTCCTAGGCAGATATGGGACCCCAGCATCTTGGAAGATGTCCTAACCTGCTGTGTGGTGTTGGCCTAGAAAACCCCTCCATCAGGCAGAAAGGGGCACCGAGGAAACAGGATTGAACCAAGTGCACATGGATCTGTTTCTTTCTCTGCCTCACCATGACTGTCATCTCGATCCACGGGTCATTTTCCAGCTTAGCTACTGTCTTCTTTGTTGGTGACAGGCATCAATTCACTCATGATCATCATCATCGCATGCAAAAAAACTGCCAGGACAAGTCAGTAAAACACACATGCAGGGTTAATATCAATGAATAATATCACTGCTCAGAGACCAACAGGTCCTTCAGCCCCAGAAGGAAGGGATGAAAACCTGAGTAGCAAGGAAAGTTCAAAGAAGAGGCAGGACCGCTCAGGAATTTGCAAAAGGCACACAGAAAGTAAGCAGAGAGGTGGGTCACAAGTGGTGGAAGGAGTAGTTACCAGGTTTGTTTAGGAAGAACTAGGAGTGGCTATGTGGAAATACTTGTGAACTGCAAGTGGCATTAGGAAGTTGGACAGTTTCCTGCAGGATCTGCTTGCAAGAGCTAAATCCATGTGGGAAATGCTCCGGGAAGCATTCTCCAGCAAGTATTTCTGGTGGGGCAGAGCGTGAAGAAGAAACTGGACAGACAGTCCTTTCCTCCTTGAACCTTGGAGATGCCACAGGTCAGGGGGGTGTACACAGAGGTGTCAGCACACAAGCCTTTCCAGTCTTCACCTGCTGTGGCTTAAATCACTTGAGTATGACTAGTGACTGATGCAGAGTTTGCATTGTCGAGCTCTTGGCATAGACGGCTGACCTCCTTGACCATGAACTGTCTGGCAAAGGCCCTCTGATCTGGATGCAGGGCTCGGGAAATGCATGGAGGTGGCTTAGAGCTGCTCCTGAACCACAGGAAAATGACATGCAGGCAGAGCACAGTGTTTTACCTCCTGGGGCCAGGCACAGCACCCCAGCCCTGAGAGGGAGAGGCCCCCATGGACTCTGTCCATCTTTCCCACACGTGCTCTGATGTGCCCTTAATAGTCTGGATTCTTTGCTAGGATGACTTCATTTTAATTGCCTCTCTCTTAGAGTTTCAAGGTGCTGCACAGATTTAGCAAGTTTGGAAAATGGAAAATGAAGGCCTTAAAACCTGTTGCAGGAATGCCACTCAGGGCTCTCTGCACTGCATCCTGTCCCTCCGCTCTGCTTTTGCACAGGTGGATTGTGCCATTTCTACATGAATGCTCTGGGCCAGTGAGTGAAGGTGTGTGGGGACTATGGGTTTTGCCACATAATGTTTTGGTGGCTCTGTTGTGTCCATTCCCCTCTACTCCCCATCATTCTGGCCATTTGGGAATTGGGTGGTTACTCACAAGCTGGAAAACAGGCTTCTTCACTTTGCTTATCTGTAATGGACGGTGAGAAAGTCCTCATTTTCTCTTGGAAGAGTCATTGCTAGGGGATGGCCAGCTATTTTAAAACTTCCCTCCTCCAGCTGCTCCATCTGCACAGAGACCATGGCATCTTGTAGCTGGTGAGTCCATACTCTGGCATCATGACTGGCACCTTCAGGGTCCCTCTTCCTGACGTTCTCCTCTGGGATCTGGGTCACTTCAGTGTTGCCTCCATAGAAACCTCTGGTGCTGTTGGTGAAACCTTTGCCCACATTGACCATAGGGACTTTCTTTCCAACTCTCCTCTTCTTCTTCCTGGGCTTGTTCTGGAAGAAGAGGCAGGTGAAGACCTGTTTGAAACGCTTGCGGAAATGCTTGGAGATGAGGGCATAGACGATGGGGTTGAGGCAGGAGTTGGCATATGAAAGGCAGTGGGAAGCCAGGCGGCAAACGTAAGTGGCTCGGTTGAAGGGGAAATTACCAAACCAGAAGCACAGGATGACCAGGTGGTGGGGCAGCCAGCAGAGGCAGAACAGGATCGCCACAGCCACAATCATCTTGGTGACCTTACGCTTTGCTTTCCGGGACTCTGAGATCCTTTCTATAGGGTCTACGGAGGTCCACAGGAACTTGATGGTCCTGGCGTACGCCAGGCTCACCACAATCACGGGCAGGAGGTATCCAAAGACAAATGTGAGGATGTCCAGAATCTTTCGGCGCTGGTCCTCCCAGATGGGGACGCAGATGGGCACCCTGTGGTAATGGACAATCTGGTAGTAACTGAGGTAAGGCCCCGCGAAGAGCAGCGACAGTGACCAGATGGCTACCATGGCCACTCCTGCATTTCTGGAGGTACGGAGATCCCTGGACTTCAGTGGATAGCGAATGGCCAGGTACCTGGTGAGGGTGGGACAGAGAAGGAGAGGCCAAACATAACATGGGTGACATGATACCTCGTTGCCCTCCTGTCCTGTGGAGCTGATACCCTGTGCGTCCCTTTGCATGTAGCCACCCATCTCTTGGTAAGGAGGTTTGTGGTGAATCACATAGAGATCAGAGTCATCCTAGCTATGGGTATGGATTGTCCATGGCCCACCCTTCTGTGCTAGCCTGGGAAAGACAAGCAACATGCCTTTGGAACCAGGGAAGAGAAGGATAGGAGCAGGACCCATAAGGCTCCCTCTTTCTCCTCTGGTACATTGCTGCCCTGGGTTTTTGCTGTTCTTGGTTTAGCATTGTGAATACTAAATCTCAGCACGTGCCTGCTCTCCTCCTTCCTAAGTGGGGACTGGGTAACCAGGCCAACGTGCTGGAAGAGGGCATGAGGAGATAGGGAAGCTGGCTCCATTAGCCCTGCCTGCTCCTCACAGAACACTCAACAGGGTAAGGGCTGGCCGTTTTCTTCTCTTTTAGCACAAGTGTGGCAAACACTTGAGCTTAGGGACTCAAAGGGGAGGGGATGCTTGCCTGTCAATGGAGACAGCGGCCAGGGTAAAGCTGCTGGCATACATGGTGAGGTAGATCAGGAAATGCACAGCCTTGCAGGCAAAAGCTCCAAAGAGCCACCCATCCAGGGTGTAAATGGTGGCCTGGAAGGGGACGCAGAAGATGATGAAGCAGAGGTCAGCCATGGCCAGGTTAAGGATGAAGAGGTTGGTGGTGTTGTACTTGACTTGGCCATTCCGCAGCAGCACAGCGAGCACCAGCCCATTCCCCACAGTGCCCAGAAGGAAGATGAGGGAGAAGATGACGGGCACGATAATCCCTGCAGCTCGCAGCTCCAGGCTGTCAGAGGAGGCATTCCAGCCTCCTGGCATCTCCCCATCTGACTATGTGGACCTGCGCAGGAAGAAAGGAAGACACTGCATCTGTGCGTGGCCATAGGCAACCAGTTGCTGCTTGCTGGTGACCACAGTGGGCAACAGAGCCCTGGTCCTTTGTCTGACACACGTATTTCTCTCAGAGATGCCAATCCCAACCAGCAGGTTAAATGATGACATCGAGATCGTCATGATGCCACTGGCAAGAATGCCTTTGAGATTGGTCAGCCCACACCGAGAGGACCTGAAACCCCTTTCTCCTGCCCTCATTCGTGTCCCCAGCATAGCACCTCCTGTGCTCCCAGCCCCACCCTGACCTGTCACCCGGCTTCCTTTTTATTACTCCTACAATCCCAAACCTGCCAAACCACTTGAGATCACCTGGTTTGGCAAGTTTGAATCCTGGCTGGTGTTCAACAGGGCTAGCTGCAAAGTCATGGGCACTGAGGGGTCCTGGCACCCTCACCAGAGGGCAGTGTCACATCTCACAGTAGGGGCCTGATGCCTGGCTGATACCCTGCAGCAGCAGCACCCCACCATGCTCCCACCCCGAGGCAGCTCCTTCACCTGGGACCACCTCCACCCTGGAGCTGGTTTCCCCTTGCCTTTTTTCAGTAGTTGTGCTCCACAGAGGAGTGGCAATTAAGGCTACCTCTTCCTGATCTGGAGAGGTGGTCATGGATTGGATGGTGGCAGCTAGGAGAGGACAGGAGGAAGACCTCAGAGCCACCTAAAGCACAGCACGGTTATCATTGTGAAGTAACATGCTATTACTGCTGCTGAAGGTACTGTGATTTGCTGCAAAACTTCCTCCAGCCTGAGTAACACTGTGCTCAGGAGGGGAACACCAACAGCCTATCTCCTAACGAGCCTTCCCTGTGTTGTGCTTTGATTAGAACAAATTGTCCTTCGCTGAGCAGCAACCAAGAGGGAAAGACACCGTTATCTAGCAACTGTTGACATGCAATTAACTTGTTTTTTGGGGTTGTGCAAGCTCCTTCAACCCATGCTCCCACATCCCTTAGTTCATGCCACTTCTCCTTCCCAGCAGCTTCTCTCTATCACACCAAAAGCTCATCCCAACCTCTCTGGCTCTGTGGTCCCCTATGTCCTACCGGAAACCATCTGGCTCCTCCACCCAGTCCTGTGCGATCTCCTTGCTAGGGCAGAAGACTCCCTGTGAGCACGCACCTCACACATAGACTGTGGTGCATCTTTAGGCACTGGTGTGTCCCTCTTCACCAGCCAGAGGCCACCGCTCAGTTTGGGAAGCCAGCACTCACCTCTGTGAGGAAGGGCCTGCAGCTTCGTGGCTTGGTCCAGGGAGACCTCCAGTCCAGCAGCGGTGGCAAGGAGGATGTGGTCTAATAAAGAGTTTGTCCACAGAGTGCCTTCACCCCTGCCTGGAGCTCCAATGCCTTCTTCACCCACTGCCAGCTCTGCTTTCTCTTCTGGCTCCCACACCCATCTCTCTCCTTGTGGAGCTCCTCTCCTCTCTCTCTGCCTCCCCCTTTTCCCTCCCTCTGCTCTTGCTGCTGATCCATTGATCTCTGGTTGTTTTTTGGTTTTTTTTTTCCCCTCTCCCTGAGGTTGGGTTTGGATTTAACTCCTCTCTGCCCAGCTTTCCCACAGGCTCAGCTGCTCCCTGCTCCAGTGGGGAGCGGGCAGTAGAGGAAAAGCCTGCTGCCCTCCTGTGGGAGAGGGAGGATGGAGAGAGGCAGGGTCTCATGGACCCTGGCAGGCCTTGTGGGCACCCCTTGATGCTGGATGTTCAGTACCTGTTGCACATGAACATCCCACCACGGTGAGCCTGACCCTTGCCCCATCCTTGAGATATGGGTCTAACCCCCTGGAGCACAAGCAATTGCTATTACTAGCTGCTATTAATTAATTGTTAGTAGCACAGCATTGAGCAGACTGACTCTCTCCCACAACGTCTGACCTGGGGAAGGCAGGGAAAGCAGGTTTTGGTTTCCATTCAATCCAGATTTGCCCCTCACCACCACTGCTGGGGGGCTGCAATGTGGAGCCAGAGAACTAGCCATTAAGGGAGGCCACCTCCAGAGGTTCGGCTCTGTCACAGCCGCTGAGGAGAGTGTGTACGCCGGCTTGATGAAACGAGAGGCAGCAGTGACCCATGCAGCCCTCCTGACCTGCTGCCCTGTCCACCCCTGCAATGGGACCTGTGCAGAGTGTGGCTTGGTGGTCCCTTCTCGTCAAGACCCAAAAGCCACCAGCTTCCCTTCACTAGGAAGGTCCTGGATGCCTCTTCTAATGACGGGGCAGGATGTGGAGGTGAAGGAAGAGGTACCAGCCCCTTCCCCTCCCCAGCAGCCCTGATGCCCACACCAGCAGCACTGCTCAGCCTGGCAGGAGGGCTCCTGCAGCCTCGCCTCTCTGGCGGGACAGAGCTGGGTGTCCCTGACAGCTCGCTATCAGCCACTGTAACCAGGGAAAAGGGGAAGGCTATGCCTTGCGACGTGGTGATAACCTGGGGGATGCGCTGGAGTGAGAACCCGCAGGCTGGCACAGCCCATAGCAGACCCGTTCGCCATGGAGGGACCACGCCACGGCTGCCTCCTCCTCCTTCTCCTCTTCTGCTTGCTCCCACCACTGGGTACCCTGGGACCCCCGCCAGAGGAACGCTGGGAGCCGCTGCCGCCGCCGTCCAGCACCCCTGACCCTGCTGCCCACGTGCTGCGCGGCCGCCCCTCGGCCCCGGTGCGGCCGTACAGCCTCTCGCTCTCGCCTGAGGACTATCGCTACTCGCCTAAGCCCCGGCATCTGCGGCCAGGGCGGCTGCGCCGGCTGCTGGGCTCAGCCTTTGACCCCTTCTGGATGGCAGCCGAGGAGCCCTGGACTCGCAACAGCAGCATCCCCGAGGACAACCTGGAATCACTGAGCCGAGACCTGGCGGAAGGGGCCGGGCGCTACCACCGCAAGCTGTGGCGCGAGGCCGAGGGGCTGGAGCTGCCCAGCCTGCTGCCCCCCAGCCCCGAGCTGCCCCCCGAGCTGCCAAGGGTCGTGGCTCAGCACCTGCGGCGGTGGTTGGTGGAACAGGCTACCTGCCGCCTCACCTCCACCTGGGTGGATCTGGGACCCGTCTTTTGGCCCCGCTGGGTTCGCCACACCACCTGCGAGGCCAGACCCCCCGGCTGCTCCTGGCCCCCCGGCATGACCTGCCGCCCCGCACAGGTCACCCACATCAAGCTGCTGGCTTGGCACTGCTGGGCTCCCCAGCGCCCCGGGCCCCCACACTGCTCCTGGCGGCACATCCCGTACCCCGTCGTGGCTGCTTGCAAGTGCTCCTGCCGCTGAGGGGGCCGCACAAGGGCACCCCAACAACTGCTCCTGGGACCAGTGAGCCGAGGGGATGATCCCTAAAACAAGAAAATAAACCTCCAGAAATGAAGCAGGAAGAGGTTGTAGGCATTCCAGTTTCTCATCAAAGCCCCTGGAGGGTGAGGGGGACACAGCTGCTTCACCCAGTGCCCACTCGTGCAGAGGAATTAACACTGCGGCATTTATCTCTGGCAAAGGATGCGGGATGGGAAAATTGCAGCACGAGACAGCAGGTTCAGAACATGTTCGTAACAGCCCCAGCAGGTTTGGTCCAAGCTGGGGCATCCCTGGGAGAGGGGGCAGAGGGGGCAGAGGGATAGAGCGAGGTGGGTTGCAGATCAAGGTGGAAACAGCGGTGTCAGGGAGGGCTGGAGGGTGTCTACGGGAACAGGGGCAGGTTTGGGGCTGCGAAGAGGCAGCCTAGTGAGGGTAGAAGTTGGGGGCGGGCAGGGAGCCAGGGCTGGAAGCATCTCCGAGTGCGGGTATGTATGGAAATAGGATGGGACAGAACAGTCCCTACTTCGAGGTAAAATGGGCGAGATACAGGAATCCTACACCTATACCACGTAGGGTAAGAGGGTGACAACTCGAAACCTGGGGGGGAAGCCTGGCAGAGAAGCACATGGGGTCTGGGGTGAGTCGGTGAGCCTGGCTGCCACCCTTGAAAAGCGGCATCTATCTCTGCATCCCACGCAGCAGGAAGTTGTCTGCTTTCTGGGCTGAAAGCTGCAAAGAGCTGCAGATGAGACCTGGGTCAGGAGGCCTTGAAGAAACAAAGAGCTGGAGGCCTTGCCTGCGAATGTAATATTAACACAGCGCCTGCAGTCAGTCAGTGGGCGCTGCATTATTCATTTCCAGCATGCCATCGCCTGACCCTCCTGCTTTCCCTGAGCTCTGGCGTTCCCCGCGCTACTATGCAAACCGCAGTCCGCTGCTGAGCTCAGCCTTGAAGCTGGCAGAGAAGTAGCAGGAGCACAGGGGGTCAGCTCCAAGGGGTCAGGGCTCCTGGTGAAGAGAGGAGGAGGAAGGGGGAGCACATCCGTGCAGGCAACTGTGCGCATCGCTGGGAAGGCTGCTGCTGCTCTTGCTTGTAAGCAGTGAGACACCTGTAGGATTGCTCTCCTGTTGAGAGGGAACTTGAAAGCTGGAGCAGGATTAAAATGCTTGGGCTGGTTGCCCTGAGTGGAGCAGAGCCACAGGCAAGGGTGCCTGCAGAAGTCCAGGGGAGAGGAGAAGGTGTGGGCTAGGGACCCTCCAGGGAAGGAGGGGTGGAGCATGGTGCAGGTGTGCAATAGAGGTGTGCAAATAGCTAGGAGCAAGGGGGTACACGCGCCTCAGGCTGAAAACAGCAGCAATTCAGCTCAGGGACTCAAATGCCCTGCACCAGAGCCCATCTGGCTGAAGCTTCATCTCTTCCAGGTTGCAAAAGAGGCCTGAGGGCACCGCCCTGCCCTTTCCCCATTACTAAAGGGTAATATTTTGGGAATGGGTAGTGTAAGGGAGGAGAGTTTGCAGCACCGTGAGGGCCTGACACCACTCAGAGAACTCCGTATCACACTTTATCAGCTGGCTGAGCTCAGGGCCCTATGGAAGTGGAAAATTAAATAAAATCGGCACACAGTTGCACTACCAGGTACTCAGACAAGGTCTGGTGGCAGCTCCACAGAAAAATGTGTTTCACCCCTGCCTTTTGCATCCCATAAAACGCTGCAACCCTGGATTAATTTCTGCATTCTTCTGCCATTGCTGTGGTTCAAGTCAGATACGATATCACCCCATAGCTCATTCCCTGACTGCCTAATCGCAGATAGCATTTTCGGAGCAGGGCTTTGCTGACATGACCCAGTGCACCGCTACCCCAGCACGGCACAGGCTCATATCAGATGAAGTCTGTCTGGGGCTGCAGGCAGCTCGCAGTCAGTTCATCACGTGGGCAGACAGCAGGTCACACATGATTCCTCATGTGAGCAAAAATGATACAAACAAAGCAATCCTGAGAGATGCTCAGGACTCATTTCTTCCTACTTGAGTGCTAAATCCCGAGCCCAGCACAGCGTGGAAGAATAAATTGAGAGATCCCAGCCCACTGTGCATTCTCTGCTGTGTGAAAATTGCAGCTGATGGGAGGAAAATTACAGGTTTCTGTCACCTGCTCTGCCTGCAGCCTCAGCCCCAGGCCCTCTGCCACCTTGGCTTCCCCTGCTTGGCTCACCCTCTGGGGTAAGATGCAGCTCCCAGGGCAGGCTTGGGAGCACCACAGCAATAGGAAAAGCCTTAGACCCAGGGACCAAGCAAGCCTCACACCCAACACCTGAGTGAGAAGGGGTGAAAAGAGCATCGGAGCTACAGCTGGCCCCTGTTCTCCTTCCCAAACCAGCTGCCAGTGGCACAGGTTGCCAAGGGCTTGGGAAGGACCCCTGCCTTGGTAGGGAATTAAAGCAGGCAGATCTGCAGGGACACTGCTGCTGAACCTGCAGGAGAGCACGGAGGATGAAGGTGAAATCAGGCATACCAGCAATCCTCCATATCCACCGGCAGGAGAGAGCAGGAGCAGCAGCAGAGTGTCCGGTTACAGTGAGAGAGGATGGGAATGGGCTGTAGCTCCTGGATGAAAACAAGAAAACAAGAGCCAGACAAATACCCGCTGTACTGCAGGGGACCTTTAATGACACAAGAGCTGGTTAGCAGTGCTGCTGTCAGCACAGTGCCAGAGTCACAGCTTCCCCCATGTCTTAGATGTCTTGAGGACCGGTCCTGCTTTTGGCAGCGTGCTGCTCAAGTCTTTTCCCCTGGCACAGGCACTTAGTCACGAGCAGGGAGGGTGCCAGAGGAGGTTTTGGCTGGCCCTTCAAGGCAGTGCTCCGTGTTTCCGTCCCACCTCAGTGAAGGCTTCCACGCAGCGGTCGATGTCCTCGTCGCTATGGACAGCCGAGATCTGGACCCGGATGCGGGCCTTTCCCTTGGGGACCACGGGGTAGCTGAAGCCAATGACATAAATGCCTGGGGAGGAAATGCACAGAGTCAGAGCGGGTTTGCGGCAGGAAGGAGGTTGAGGTGGTACTAGGTGTCAGAAAGGCCTTCAGATACTCCCTCCCCTCTCAATAACCATTTCCAGGCGTCGAGGTTTTCAGGTGGCATCTGTGCTCAAGCTTGGAAATGAGGGTTAGGGCCAGTGATGGGGTTGGGGTCCAGTATGGCAGGACAAGAGAGCTATTGTAAACACCCCTCAAGAGAGAAAGGACAGGAAACCAGCAATGTCTGGGGGACAGCAGGATGACATTTTCTCTTGGAAGGTACCAAATAAACAGATTCGATGCAGGAACATCCTCTGGAGGAGGGACAGTGGTGGCACCACGAACAGCCATCCCTTCCCTCAGCGCATATGTTTGCATCCAGAGCTCACCTCTGCTCAGCATGTCCTCAGCCATCACTGCAGCCAACCGAGCATCCCCGAGCATGACAGGACAGATGGGGTGGTCTTTCCCTGAGATGGTAAAGCCAGCTGCCGTCATCTTGCTTCTGAACCTGGTGAAAGAACAAGATAAGACAGGACAGGATGAGAGGGAATGGCCTCAAGCTCTGCCAGGGGAGGTTTAGGCTGAACGTTAGGAAAAAATTTTTCACCAAAAGGGTCACTGGGCACTGGAACAGGCTGCCCAGGGAGATAGTTGAGTCACCTTCCCTGGAGGTGTTTAAGGGACGGGTGGATGAGGCGCTGAGGGGCATGGTTTAATATTTCATAGGAATGGTTGGATTCGATGATCCAATGAGTCTTTTCCAACCTAGTGATTCTATGAAGAGCCATACTTGCATATTAAGGGCATAAAATGATGCCTGCATCAGATTCATAGATTGCAATCCACGTGTCTTAAGCTTTTTTTTTCTAAAACATCATCACCCCTGTCCTTGGGGACTGCTGCCTTGCTTTCCCCCAGAAGCCCTGGCCACCAAAGGCCAGCTATGGTTCTGCTCCACCTTGCATCTCCTGCACAGGGAGGGGATCTCTCTTTTTGGAGTGACCCCCTGCTATTTCCTGCTCAGGTCCATGGGATTATAGCTACTTGAGGGGTAGATGTGTCCTCGCACACAGAGCATCCAAATGTGACACATCTGCCCGACACACAGAGGCGCATCCTGCAGTTTCCCCTGAGCACCCCTCTCCCGCCATGACTTGCAAACCTTCACCACTATCACCTGGGGTGGAATAAACGCACATGGGCAACTCATTCCTAACGAGCCTCTCCCCCTGCTCCAACCCCAACCCGGTCACCTCACCGTTGGGTCTTGGCAGCCATGGACTGTGCGATGGCGTTGCTCTCCATGAGCAGGTCCAGGGCCTTGGACGCACAGCCCACCACGGCAGGAGGCAGGCTGTTGGAGAAGAGGTACGGGCGGGAGCGTTGGCGGAGTAAATCAATGAGGGGCTTGGGACCAGTTGTGTACCCACCTGCAGATGGAGGAAAGATAAATGGATAAGGCACCGTAGGGTGACCTGTTTAGAGGCCATCCCCCCTCAATAGAGCCAACCTGTCGCAGCAGGAATTTCAGTACAAACCAGGCCTCAAAAAATCACAGCTGATGCATTTTACCAAGAGTTTCTAGCTTGACCCCAATGGCAAATGCATGGGCAAGATGACAGTGGAAGGATCATATGGCAGGACCTTCCTTGACCCTGCAGCAGAGTCTCAAACTGAGCCTCTTGCCACCACCAGAAAAGGATAACATGCATTTGTTGTTCTGTCATTAGGCAGAGGAAGGAAATATCAAAGCGATGCTGTGGAGCTCCTCAGGGCATGGAGAGCCCTGGACAGGAAAATGCCTTCACCTGCAGCTCCCCCAAGAGCTTTTCCCAGGGTGGAGTTGATGATGGTGACTTTGTCCATCACTCCCAGGAGCTCATCAGTACCCCTGTTAAAAAAAAAAAAAAAAAAAAAAAAGAAGGAATCTCACATTATCAGATGTGTCAGCACACACCACCCTACCCTACAGCTCTACACCTGAAAGGAGGTTGTAGTGAGGTGGGTGCGGGTCTCTTCTCCCAAGTAAGAAGTGATCGGACGAGACAAAATGTCCTCAAGTTGTACTAGGGGAGGTTTAGATTGGATATGAAGAGAAGTTTCTTTACTGGCAGGGTGATGAAGCATTGGAACAGGCTGCCCAGGGATAAAGTGGAATCACCACCCTTGGAGGTGTTCAAAAAACATACAGACTTGGAACTTTGTGACATGGTTTAGTAGGCATGGTGGTGCTGGGCTGAAGGTTGGACTGGATGATCTCAGAGCTCTTTTCCAACCTTAATGATTCTTTGGTTCTACCTGATGCCTCAAGAGAAACAGAGCACCACCAGCCAGCTCTCTGGTGTCCCCCCTCTGGTAAAGGGACTCCCTGTGGTAGTCAACCCAAGTGTTAGCCTTTCTGCGGGACAGGGGAAGGTTAAGCTGAGATCTCCCCATAGAAGAGCATAGGATCTTCATCCCTTACAGATGGGAGAGCACTCGAACTCCTTGCCTAAAAGTTCAGTAGTTCAAGCAGACCATCGACGTAGGTCTTGCACACACCTCTGATGTGCTACACTGTTGTCGTACACCAGGGAAAAACAGTTGCCTGTCTCAAGTAGCCGATGTTCTCTGAGGTGAGCAGTGCACGTCGCTGATGTGCTGCCCTAACTGCACAAAGGTCTAAAGCACCTCATCACGGTCTACACTAGCAGAACCAACTGGACGTGGCAAATATGCTCCGTAGCTTCACATCCTCCAGCCCAGAAAGGCAGGACAGAGCATGGCCACCTAGCTGCTGGCTCCCTTGAAACGTGGTGGTGTAGACAACAGCATCATAGAATCACCAGCTTGGAAGAGACACACCGGATCATTGAGTCCAACCATTCCTATCAAATACTAAACCATGCCCCTCAGCGCCTCATCCACCCATCCCTTAAACACCTCCAGGGAAGATGACTAATCAGGTTCACACTCAAACTAGTACGACTCATGAAGTACTCAGTGACTGTTCCCACTTCCCCAAGCCATTGTGCACTTCCCTCACTGGAGTCAAACACTTTTGCAGCTGTTGGGACCCTAGAGCCCAGTGGGATAGAGCAACAAGGTCTACCTCAACTCACAGGGCAGCTATCAAGCCTCAGGGAAGGAAGATTACAAGACAGAGACCATCCTATGATTTGTCCCTTACGAAGATTTAAATTTAAGAAAGCTCAGTGCAGCTACAAGGTCTGGAATATATTAAAACTCAGCATGACCACCTCTCTTGTCAGTGATAAAGTGACCCCAGGAGAGGAATCCCTTTTCTTAAAAGATGCCTCTTTGCACCATCGTGAAGTATTTCCATGGCCTTTGTGAAAACATGAGGAAAGTTTTCTTGCTTAGTCCTCACTTCTTGCCCATTTCACAGCTTGATGTGAATTTGCCAGTTTGCCACATGAGATCTGCCTAGAGAGGAGAGAGCTGGAAGGGAGACCTTTGCAGAGTGATTTTTGGCTTTTTCAGTGATGGCTTTCTCCTCATCATCTCCTGCACTATCCCTCCACCTGCAAAGTGAGCCATTGCTTGTTCCTACAGGTGTTGCCTCACAGGGATCTCTAGCTCCCAGCAGAGAGCAGGAAGGACCATGCAACAGAATTGTTCAGGCACATCAGCGCCAGACAAACAAGCATGTAAAAGAATCTCTTCTCAGCAAAAACAGGCAGCAAGGGAACTGCCTGCCACCTGAAGGATCTCCAGGGTATGAAAAGTTGCCCTGAAGGAATTAATCAATCCATGTAAGCTAACTCCACAAAAAACCTCAAGACACAAGCATGAAATTGATACCTGAGAAGATAAGGGTTAGGAAATCAGGAAGTTCATCTGCTTGCCAAGACAAGCAGAAGAAATGGTCCCACCATCCATTACAGAGGCAGCTGCCACATTGGGATGGGTCATTGCTAAAGTACCTCACTTCAATCCCCTCAGGTGTCTCACAGGTGGGGTCCAAAGCCCTCAAGGAATGGTGGCTCCTGGAGTCTCCACGGAAAAATATGTTGCTCATCAGCACCTTTGGCCTTGCTTCAGAAGCAGCTGGGGAAGAAACAGAGTTGAAAAGGCTACTTACCGGCCATTGGGTCCCAGGAAGCCTGTGGCGTGGCATTCGTCAATGAAGACCAGGGCATCATACTTCTGGGCCAGCTGGCAGATCTCCTTCAGGGGTGCGATGTCACCATCCATAGAGAAGGCACCATCAGTGGCCACCAGCCGCAGACGATGTTTCTGTGGGAAGGAGAGTGGCATCCCCAGGGTGACGATGTCACCCTGCAGAGAGGGGCTGGCAAAGGAGACTAGGACATGGTCCAGCTCCTGCAGGGAGTGGATGTACCTAACTGAGACTGGGGGCTGCATCGCAACCAGCTGCTTCCCCACCTTGCCAATCCATGCCTACCTGTGTCTATCAGCAAAAACAATGCTTATGGCATAGAAAAAGACAGAGCTCACCCTTTGGGTAGCTAACTGAGCCCCCTTGCGTTGGGGTGGGAGCAGACCTCCATACCTGTGCATCCTGCAGCTTGGCCTCCAGGTCCTGCATGTCCATGTGCTTGTAGCGGTACTTGTTAGCCTTACACAGGCGGATCCCATCGATGATAGAGGCATGGTTCAGCTCATCTGACAACACTGCGTCCTCTGGGGTGAGCAGGGCCTGGCCACACCAAACAGAAAGGATCTTCCTTTGCTCTGGGATACCAACTCACACAATCATCTCAATCTTCCAACATCCAGTGAAAAGGACAAGGCTGCATTTGACTGCAGATGCCATGTCTCTCCTGGCACCACTAAACTTTTCACTTTCCTTCCCAGCTACCTTATTTCCCAGTTTCCTCAGGCCACACTCTTGTCTTCTGAGCTAAAAACCTCTCTCCCCTTCCCTAGCAAGCCTGGAGGATTAACCCTTCCTCCAGCCTACGCTTCAGGGGGGGAGCACAGACCTCCCAGGAAAAGGAAGCCCTTCCCAAAACCTGGACCCGGCTGGAGAAGAGGGAGGTGAGGGCTGATTAAACAGTTCTGCATCACTCCCCACGTTCAAGGACATCAAGTCAGGGTTCTCCACCACCAGCCACTGCCATCTTCTCTGCACCAGAGCCTCTGGAAGGTACAGCAGGCACCTCACCATCACCTCCCTCCTCCACCCATAACATAAGGAAAGCCCTGCGAACCTCAAAGATTCCAGCATTGGCATCAAAGCAGCTGGCATAGAGAATGGCGTCTTCCCGCTGGTGGAAACGTGCAATCTTCTCCTCCAGGTCCTTGTGTATGCTCTAAAGAGAAGAGAGGAGCGAGAGCTACCCCTGGGGCAGCACAAGTTCTTGCTTGCCCGCCGCAGACGCTGCCTGCGAGGGGATCAAACAGCCAGGTTTTACTCAGAAAAGATGCATGGATGTGTGAAGAAATTAGTTGTGCTCAGAAAGCGTCAGTGAACGCGGCCCTAAAAGGTGATTATGGGTTTGGAAGCCCAAAATGCAGCTGGAAGAGGGGAGCAGCTCTAAGTTCCCTCTGCACTTCACCAGCCAGGGCTCTGCAAGGGTTCCAGCAGGGAGGGTTTGACAGAATCATAGAATAACCAGGTTGGAAGAGACCGACCGGATCATCGAGTCCAACCATTCCTATCAAACACTAAACCATGCCCCTTAGCACCTCGTCCACCCGTGCTTTAAGCATCTCCAGGGAAGGTGACTCAACCACCTCCCTGGGCAGCCTCTGCCAGTGCCCAATGACTCTTTCCATGAAATATCTTTTCCTGATGTCCAGCCTAATCTCCCCTGGCAGAACTTGTGGCCATTCTCTCTCATCCTGTCCCCTGTCACTTGGGAGAAGAGGCCAGCACCCTCCTCTCCACAACCTCCTTTCAGGTAGTTGTAGAGAGCAATGAGGTCTCCTCTCAGCCTCCTCTCCTCCAGACTAAACAACCCCAGCTCTCTCAGCCGCTCCTCATAAGGCCTGTTCTCCAGCCCCTTCACCAGCTTTGCTGCTCTTCTCTGCACTCACTCCAGAGCCTCAACATCCTTCTTGTGGTGAGGGGCCCAGAACTGAACACAGGATTCGAGGCGCGGTGTCACCAATGCCGAGTACAGAGGGAGAATAACCTCCCTGGACCTGCTGGTCACACCGTTTCTGATCCAAGCCAGGATGCCATTGGCCTTCTTGGCCACCTGGGCACACTGCTGGCTCATGTTCAGTCACTGTCAACCAACACCCCCAGGTCCTTCTCCTCCAGGCAGCTTCCTTGACAGACTTCTCCTAGTCTGTAGCTCTGCACAGGGCTGTTGTGCCCCAAGTGCAGGACCCGGCATCTGGCTGTGTTAAACCTCATGCTATTGGTCTCAGTCCAGTGGTCCAGCCTGTTCAGATCCCTTTGCAGAGCCTCCCGACCCTCCAGCAGATCCACACTTCCACCCAGCTTATTGTCGTCTGGAAACTTGCTAAGGGTGCACTCGATGCCTTCATCCAGGTCATTGATAAAGACACTGAACAGGGCTGGACCCAGCACTGAGCCCTGGGGAACCCCACTTGTAACTGGCCTCCAGCTGGATTTAACACCATTTCCCACCACTCTCTGGGCCCGGCCATCCAGCCAGTTTTCCACCCAGGAGAGTGTGCGCCTGTCCAGGCCAGAGGCCGACAGTTTCCGTAGCAGAACGCTGTGAGAAACTGTGTCAAAGGCTTTACTGATGTCCAGGAATACCACCCCCACAGCCTTTCCCTCGTCCAGCAGCCGAGTCACTTTATCATAGAAGGTGATCAGGTTAGTTTGGCAAGACCTGCCTTTTGTGAACCCGTGTTGACTGGGCCTGATCACCCGGTTCTCTTGCAAGTGCTTCGTGATCGCACTCAAGATCACCTGTTCCATGACTTTCCCTGGCACTGAGGTCAGACTGACAGGCCTGTAGTTCCCTGGAACCTCCCTGCCACCCTTCTTGTAGATGGGCACAACATCAGCCAGCATCCAGTCCAGTGGAACTTCCCCAGTCTTCCAGGACTGTTGGAAGATGATAGAAAGGGGTTTTGCCAGCACATCCACCAGCTCCTTCAATACCCTCGGGTGAATCCCGTCCGGCCCCACAGACTTGTGGGTGTCTAGTCGGGCTAGCAAGGCTCTGACCACCTCCTCTTGGACCACGGGACAGGGCCATTTCAAGTCAGGCTCGCTACAATTTTGACCCTTAGCAGAGAGAAAAAGACATCGATTTTGTGTTTCTTTGCTCTCAGAGGAGCTCCAGTGGTTTAAGTCGGTGGATTTTTGGCTAGCAGGGACTCGGTTGGTGGATTTTTCCACCCGGCCACGTGTCCCGAGGGCCGGCTGAGCAGAGCTCCTGGGAGAAGCGGCTCTGGAGCAGGGGATGCTGCCCCGTACCTGGGTCCCGCAGATAAACCGAACGGAGCTGAGCCCAGCGCCGAACTTCTCCAGAGCCTCCACCGCACCTCGGATCACCTCGGGGTGGCTGGAGAGCCCCAGGTAGTTGTTGGCGCAGAAGTTGAGGATCCCTGCGGGGAGAGAGAGAAGGAGAAGCACGAGTTTCGCACCGGGAGAAGCCGAAGAGCCCCCCCCGAGCCTCCGCGCACGTACCGGCTCCTCCGCCCGCCAAGCGGAGGTGGGGCCCCTGGCGGGAGGCGATGACCCTCTCGCTCTTCCAGGTGCCGGCGCCTCGGATGTCCTGCAGCTCGCTCTCCAAGCGCCGCCGCAGCTGAGCCGCCGCCGCCCCCGAGGCGGAGCGGAGGGTCCCCGCGGCCCCGCTCGCCCCGCGCCGCAGCGCCCGCGCCGCCCCGACGCGCCACATCGCGCCGCCCGCCCCGCCCCGACCCGCCGCCAGGGGGCGGCACCGCGCGCAGCAGCCACGGGCCCGGAGCCATTGGCCGCCGCGGGCACCGCCCCTCGCGGCGGGGTGGGGGCGGGGCTTAGCCTGCGCCGCTGATGGGACCGGGGGGTTGTGGGCGGGGCTGGAGCGTCAGAGTCGTAGGAAAAGACCCACGGGATCATCGAGGCCAACCGGTCCTATCAATCGCTAAACCATGTCCCTCAGCACCTCGTCCAGCCGTGCCTTAAACACCTCCAGGGAAGGTGACTCAACCACCTCCCTGGGCAGCCTCTGCCAGTGCCCAATGACCCTTTCCGTGAAATATTTTTTCCTAACGTCCAGCCTAAACCTCCCCTGGCAGAGCTTGACGCCATTCCCTCTTGTCCTGTCTCCTGTCACTTGGGAGAAGAGGCCAGCACCCTCCGCTCTACAACCTCCTTTCAGGCAATAAGGTCTCCCCTCAGCCTCCTCTTCTCCAGGCTAAACAACCCCAGCTCTCTCAGTCGCTCCTCATAAGGCCTGTTCTCCAGCCCCTTCACCAGCTTCGTTGCTCTTCCCTGGACTCGCTCCAGAGCCTCAACATCCTTCTTGTGGTGAGGGGCCCAGAACTGAACACAGTGTTCAAGGAGCGGTTTCACCAGTGCCGAGTACAGGGGGAGAATAACCTACCTGGACCTGCTGGCCACACTGTTTCTGATACAAGCCAAGATGCCATTGGCCTTCTTGGCCACCTGGGCACACTGCTGGCTCATAGAATCATAGAATAACCAGGTTGGAAGAGACCCACTGGCTCATTGAGTCCAACCACTCCTATCAAATACTAAACCATGCCCCTTAACACCTCGTCCACCCGTGTTTTAAACACCTCCAGGGAAGGTGAATCAACCACCTCCCTGGGCAGCCTGTTCCAGTGCCCAATGACCCTTTCTGTGAAAAATGTTTATGTTCAGTGGTGTCAACCAACACCCCCAGGGTCTTTCTCCTCCAGGCAGCTTTCCAGCCACTCTTCCCTAGTCTGTAGCTCTGCACAGGGTTGTTGTGCCCTAAGTGCAGGACCCGGCATTTGGCCGTGTTAAACCTCATGCCATTGGTCTCATCCAAGCGGTCCAGCCTGTTCAGATCCTTTTGCAGAGCCTCCCTACCCTCCAGCAGATCCACGCTTCCACTCAGCTTAGTACCGTCCACAGACTTGCTAAGGGTGCACTCGATGCCTTCATCCAGGTCATTGATAAAGACATTGAACAGGGCTGGACCCAGCACTGAGCCCTGGGGACACCACTTGTAACTGGCAAGCGTCTCATCGGAGCAATGGGCGTGGCTTGTGGTTGTGGCCTCACGGGGCCGCACACTCCCTCGTGTCCCAGATGCACCAGGCTCTTGAATGCGGTTTAGGTTCTTCAGCCTCAGTGACCTGTGAGGCTCTGGCCCAGGTGTCTTAGGAACCAGAGGCCAAAGGGATTAGATGCCCTTGGGCCAAGGATTTCAGAACCCTGCACTACATGGTCCAGATAGGTCACATCCATTGCTTTTCCGTGTCTACTGATGTGGTTTTCCCATCATGGAAATCCACTAGGCTGGTCCAGCAGGACTCATCCCTGGTGAAGCCGTGCTGGCTGTCTCTAACACCTCCCTGTCCTCCATGTGCTATAGCATTGCTTCTAGGAAGATCTGTTCCATGATCTTCCCATTCACAGAGGTGAGGGAAAGATCATGGAACAGATCCTGCTAGGATTATCAGGACAATGGATCTGGGAGCTACCGTCTAGGAGGGTGGAGACCTTGAGCCTCTGGGACGTAGACACAGCAAACCCAAGGGGATAGGGCACCCACAACCCCTGGGATTTCAGAGCTCCTGGCCCAGGTGATTGGGGAACTTGACATCCAAGGAGTTTAGATATCTCTAGCCAAGGGGAATTAGGCACCTGCTGCCTGGGGATTGGACCCTGCTGAGCTCTGGCCAGCAGGGGCCAGGCAGGACCAAGTAGGCCCTGGAGCTGTGCCAGCCCTCACTGGGCACAAAGCCAGAGCCCCAGGGTGATAGTGGGACCGTGCCCAGCAGTCCTGCCTCACCAGGACCTGCCTGCCCACCCCAGCCTGCCTGTCAAGCTGCCCAGTGCTGCGTTCAGGCCTCTTCCTCCCTAGGGAGCAAAGCTGCTCATAGCCATGTTTGTCCTTTCTCCTGGGTGATCAACCCCCTTCCCACTTCATGGACACCTCCAGCTCCTTGAAAGCTGGTCAGATCTGTGGACAGATCCTGGCCCCTCTCCACCACCTCCATCCCATCCCTGCCCCAAGAGTCCTTGCTGCCACCCAACTGTGTGTCTGCAGCTCCTGCAGGAAGGCAGGCAGCCCCATTATCTCCGGCACCCAGCAGACCTCGCCTTGGCTTCGTGCCTGAAAGCCAGGATGGTAGAGGAGGGAGCAGGGAGTCCCTTTTCCTCTGTGTCTCTTGCAGCCAGACGTTCCCATTTGCTCTCCAGCACAGGCAGTCTTTGCCCAGCCCCAGCCAACACACAATCGCTCAGGAGTTGGGGCAGGATCAGGATTTGACATCCTGTATGGCCCCAAAAAACCCACATGGAGTCACCATCACTCCCAACACACAAGAAGCAGCCCAAGAAACAAGACACACACACAATAAATTTATGAGACATCACAATAAAAACCCAGACCAGAAACTCTTAAAAAATGGAACTCTCCGTACCAAAGATATTCCTTTCTTCTTTCATTAACTGCCTTGTTTTAGCTATTTCCAGACAAGATTAGATCAATTCTTTATAAAACACAATAGAAAGGGGTAAAAATAAAGGCAAATGCTATTTACAGAAACCAACGGGGAGAGCACCAAAACACCTCTAGAGTTCTCACTTCTTCTTGGGTGATTTCCGAACGCCAGACTTGGCTTTGGGTTTCGACCGCTTTGCCTTCTTGGGCTTGGATGCCTTCAGCGACTTGGCTTTAACAGTCTTTGGCTTCTTGGCTTTCTTTGGGCTGGCCCTCGACTTCTTCCTGGCTTTCCTGGCAGGAGATTTGGGCTTCTTTGACGGTGACTTGGCTTTCCTTGGCCTCGCCGCTTTCCTGGGTGATGTGGATTTCCTGGCCACCTTCTTCTTCTTCCTGGCCAGGGACTTCTTCGCCTTGTCAGCCTTGGCCAAGCGGAAAGAGCCAGAAGCGCCGACTCCTTTGGTCTGCTTGAGGACTCCCGCGGCAAGAAGGCGCCGGATGGCGAGCCTGATCTGGACGTCAGCGTGCTGGCCAACCTTGTAGTGGCTCTTCACGTACTTCTGGATGGACTGTCGGGAGGAACCACCGCGGCTCTTCTCGGCACGGATGGCAGCTGCGATCATGTCCGAGTAAGTGGGGTGGGCCGCCGGCCGCCGGGCCACCCTGGCCCGCTTGGCTTTGGCGGGCGAAGACGGTGCCGCTGCCAGGCTCTCCGTCATGGTCGCTGCTTTGCCCCGCGATGCCCCGCGATGTCCTGCTTGTCCCCGGGGTGGGGGGAAGAGGCTGAGGGAAAGCGCGAAGCAGGCGCCCCGGGGAGTCGGTGCTGGAGCCGCCGCCGCCTCTGCGCCCGCCGCCCGCCGCTCACGGGCTTTTAAAGGCGCGGCGCGGACCGCGGGGAGGACTGCCCCGCGCGCGCCACCCGCCCGTGTCCCCGCGTGCTCCCCCCCCCCCCCCCGGCCCGGAGGGACAAGGGGAGGGACAAGGAGGAGTGCCTAGGGGGGCACTGGGTGGGGACAGGAGAGACACAGGGACGACACTGGCTAGGGACAAGGAGGAGCACTTGGAGGGACACTGGAGGGTCATTGAGTGAGGACAAGGAGGGACACAGGGGGACAAGGATGAACACTTGGGGGGACACTGGAGGGTCACTGAGGGACAAGGAGGAGTGCCTAGGGGGATCACTGGGTGAGGACAGGAGGGACACCAGAAGGACACTGGCTAGGGACACGGAGGAGCACTTGGAGGGACATTGGAGGGTCACTGAGTGGGGACACTGGAGGGTTACTGGGTAGGGACAAGGAGGAGCACCTGGAGGGACACTGCAGGGGACAACAGCGGGACAAGGAGGGATACTGGAAGTACACTGGCTAGGAACAAGGAGGATTACCTGGGGGGAGGCTGGAAGGGACAACTGTGGGACAAGGAGGGACACAGCAAGGGGCACCGAGTGGAGGACAAGGAGGGACACTGGGGGCGCTTGGGGGTGACACTGGAGGGTCACTGGGGCACAAGAAGGACCATTTGGGGAGGTTGATGGGTGGGGATGAGGGACACTGGGAGGACACTGGCTGGGGACACAGTGGAGCACTTGGAGGGGCACTGTGGGGGGCACTGAGTGGGGACAAGGAGCACTTCAGGGAATCACTGGGTGAGAACAAGGAAGGACACTGGGGGGTCACTGGGGAACGAGGGGGGACACGGGTAGGGACAAGGAAGAGCATTTGGGGAAAAACTGTGTGGAGAGGAGGGACATTGTGAGGAGATACGGAGGGGCCCTTGGAGGACACTAGGTGGGGACAAGGACAGACATGGAGGGGACAGGATGCCACACCGAGTGCTTGGAACACTGGGGAAACAGGGAGGAGCACGGCAGAGACACCCGGAGCAACATCAAAACATATGAAGGCACACTTGGGTGGGACACTAGGGGTCAGGAAGGGACTTTGGGGGGGATGCAAGGAGTGCAACAAGGAGAAATATCACGGAACAAGGAGGGACACTGGGGAGGGAACATTAGGGAGATGAGGTAAGGACACTGGAGAGACATTGGGGGAGACACCAAGGAGAAAAGGGGAGAACGAGGCTCAAAATAGGCTCAGCTTCCCACAGCTGAATGCCTCTGCCCTCTCCTCCTCCCCATCGGGTGCTTAGGGGCACCAGCTCAGCCCTTGCGTGTGTGTGGCGGGGGTCACAATAACAGGTTGTCCCCTTTTTGGAGGCACACATCCTGTTGAGAGGGGACAGAGCAGGGACATAAAGAAGAGACAGTCAGCCATCCTTTGCCAGCTGCGTGAGCAGGCAGCTGTTCCTGGGTGATTAAACGTATCCACTATTAGCATCTTGCCCTTAGATTTGGATGATGTTTTCCCCCTTATTTCTTACAAAAATGTGGGCACAGCTGCCTGGTGCCCACCAACACACTGTGCAGCACTCAGAGGTGAACACCAGCACCTCCAAACCCCCTGGTGCTTTAGCAGGACATTAAAAAACACACAGGACGTGTGTTTCCTGTAACTTCCATGAGCCCTGGCTGCCCTGGGCATGAAAACCACTGCCCAGAGACACAGAGATGGATAAAAATATAAATAAATATAGAAATAACAGAATAAATATACATAATCTAAATAGAAATAGAAATGGGATCATAGAATCATAGGAAGATTTAGGCTGGAAGGGACCTTAAAGCCCATCCAGTTCCAACCCCCCTTGCCATGGGCAGGGACATCTCCCACTGGACCAGGTTCCTCAAAGCCTCATCCAACTTGATCTTCAACACCTCCAGGGATGGGGGATCCAGAAGTTCTCTGGGCAACCTGTTCCAGAAACACTTGATGCCCCTTCCCTGATACATGTGTGCTACGTGAGGATGCTGCATGCTCGTCCTGAGATGAGGCACTCAGTCCCTTCGTGCTTTCCCAGCTGTGGCAAGAGCACATCCCACTGTGCGCATCCCTTTGAGCCGCCCTCCCTGGTGCCACTCTTTCATGTGTCCTGCTTCATTTGGGGAGCAGGAAAGGTTTGCAACACCTGCAAACCACTTGCTTTTAGTAAGAGCAAAAAGATCCTAATTATAGGGATGAATAACCACCCTTTCACCTCCTGTAGGTATTTTCTTCTTTTGCTTAAGACCTAACAAATATATGGCTTTCCATTCGATATGGAAGGCACGCATGGCAAGCTCTGGTGGCCTCTGTCCATGGCTTTGACCAGCCAAAGCACTTCTCATTTTTCCTAGCTGGGAATAAACCACCATGACAAGCTGCCAGCACAGAGGCAACCCAGGTGTGTGCAGATAAGGCACCATCTGCTTTTATTCGCATCCAAGTTTTTAACCGTCGGAAGCAGCTCGCTGTACACCGGGCTCTGAGGGTAGACAAGGAGGGAGGGTGTAAGCATCAGCCCTGAGCCCCCAGGGCTGGCACAGTGCTGTGGGCTGACCGCAGAGCCTCCAGCCTGAAAACCAAGCAGCTACTATCAGGGCAGCGCAGTGATGGGGAGGCAAGCTGGGGGGAGGCAGGGAGGGAGGATGGCTGAAGTTTTACCTAACTTTAGCCAGCTGAAACTTAGGGGTCTAATCTCATCCAGTCACCTGGGCAGCTCCTGCAGCCGACCAGGGCTGCTCAGCCCCTCTGACGGGTACCACTACTAGCGGGCAAGCACCCTCTCCCCTCTTTGTGGGGTTCCAACCCTTTCATCCAGACCAGCTCCCCAGTTTTTAGCCAGTCAAAACAGGGTGAAGATCCCATTCTCCCAAGTGACTCTGTGGAGGAAAAGTGTACAGGTGGTCACAGCTCATCAGGCTGCTGCTGGCCTTGGACTTGGGGGGCATCCAGTCAAGGTAACCTCTAAGTGCCCTTCTTGATACTGGAAAGCACTCTGTGAATTCTGCGCTATTATACAGATGCATCCTTGCACATGCTGGCCAGCATCAAGAGGAGTTTTCCAGCCTCCGGTGGGATGCTGGGGCTAAAGGCAGGATGCAGATGCCACACGACCATGCAAGCCCCACTAGGGACCACACGGGAGGCTCATCCAGAAGGAAAAATTATTCCCCGGGGCCACAGAGTCCCCTGTGCCCAGCTTGGACTCGTGCCTGTGTTTGTGGCCACAGGAACCTGCCATCATGCCCAAGGTGGGGTGGGCTATCCCCTGTGCCCCTTTTCTTCTCAAAGAGAGCTACCCAACAGCTCCAAATCTCCTGTGGTTTCCATTTCTGGCATACAGGCAGCAAAGACTAGGAAACATTGCTCCTCCAATGAACCCCAGAGGGCAGAGCATGGCAGAGGAATCCTGTCTGCAATCCCATTTACTTTTCCCTCCCTCCCTGTGCTGTGTTCAACCACTCTCCATTGGAATTTATGCACTTCCAGTTGTAGATTTAATCTTCAATGATAAAATTGTGTCCATTGTAGGCACGCTACAGGTCCAATGGGCAACAGCCCCTGTTCCGTAGGGGCAGGATGGCTGTTTGTTGGCCTGCAAGTGCACCAGTGCACTTCTAGCAACTAATGCCAACAGCAACATTTTATTTCACCCAATTTCCATTTTCAAAGAAGCTCAAACAAAATCCCCACCAGTGGGACTCGGCCTCACTAGCCCTCGGATCCAAGCACTTCAGTGCTCTTTGGGGGCAAACAGGGAAATTCACTGATCTTCCAGCTGTGCTCATCAGAGCTTCAGCCCTGAGCCCTCAGTGTGCAATGCAGGGCAGTCAGCCTGGCGACAAAGTGGGCTTTAATGATGTAAATGAATGGCAAAGGGGCATTGCCTCCAGCTGCTGAACTGATTCCCACTGTTTTAAAAAAATTATTAGGTGTTTTTTAAGGGCAGGCTCCATAATTGAGCTGGGATGCAGGCTCTCATGCAACTAGGATGCCATACATCTGTGGGCTTGCCCCATCCTTGAGGCTGGGATGTTTCTCGCAGCCACAACTCAGCTGCGAGCAAGGGGATGGGATACAAGCATCACTTCTGGGCTCTGCGATGTGCAGCAGAGCTGGCCTCCCTCCGGCTGTTGCTCCTGTTGCTTGCATGCATTTCAGTCCCCTTGTTTCTCAGCCCACCCCACCCCAGCTCCCCTGCACTCAGGAGATAGCGATGTGGAGACGGCGGGGCAACCATATCACCCCGCTGCAGGCGAGACGGGGGCTGCCTGATTAACACCAGGTCAGTTTGGGAGGCGGCGGTCCCCATAACCCTGGGATGATGGGATGCTCCTATCCAGTGGGTAGCTGATCTGCAGCTGCAGAGCCCCAAGGAGGGGCTGCTCGACTTCATGTCGGGTGCCTGCACATTTTACCCATGCTTATGCGACGTGGTTATCGGGGTCAGCAGCCCCTGGTCAGGAAAGGAAAACAAAACATCATGCCAACAAACCAACCCAAATAAACACAAGATACCAAGCCTCTCAGGGAAGGGGCTGGTGAGCAGCGTACCAAACACTGTGCACACCAACAGTCTGCGGTCCACCCCTCATTCCTCCTCTGCTTGCCCTCAGTGCCCCACTTTCGGGGGCCTCCTCCCCCAGGGATGTGTGACCAAGCAGACTTTTGTTCCTTTTTTTTGATTTTTCCCCAAAAATATGAGGTACTCCCTAGTCTGTGACACTATGCCCTGAACTGCTTTTCCCCCTCCTCCTTTCTTGCTCCCTACCAAGTCCCTGTGGCAAGATCAAGCTCTGCAGCCTGGAAGCTGTTGCCCCAGGATGCTCTATCCCCTCTTTCCATCCCATCTCAGCCCTCAACATTCCAAATGTTTGCCCCATCTTAAATTCAATAGCAGCAGCCATGTCCTGCAGGGAGGTGGAGCAAAACGCCTGGACCTTGGGCACAGCAGCAGTGGGAGGCTTTCTAGGCTGAAGGCGGGAAGGCTGAGCCCCAGCCAGTGTGAGCCCCAGATGTGCGCGGGTGCGATGAGGAGCCAGCTGCTGAGCTCAGCACTCGGCCTCTTGCACCATCTACTGTGTTGCCCAAGGGCCTCACGTGCACAATGAAATCCTGCAAGTCAGTTTTACCAGAATTTGAGACTTAACGGAGCAGCTTGCCTTGCCCAAGCAAAGCAGTCACTGCAGCTGTGCCTGGGGAAGACTGGGTCTGCATTTGCCTTCACGCCTCCAACCCATAGGCCACTTGATACTGAAACAAGGTTATCACATGCTGAGCAAAGGTGTGCTGCCCTAACCCTCCCGCTTTGCAGCTGCCACCATGTCCTTACACCCCGGTCCCATCCCTGGGTCTTGCAGTACTCCAGCATCCCACTTGATGCATCCATTACCTCCATCCAAGGTCTTCCTTGACCCTATTCCTTCCCTCCCTGAGGGGAGACCTCATTGCTCTCTACAACTACCTGAAAGGAAGTTGTGGAGAGGAGAGTGCTGGCCTCTTCTCCCAAGTGACAGGGGACAGGACGAGAGGGAATGGCCTCAAGCTCTGCCAGGGGAGGTTTAGGCTGAACATTAGGAAAAAAATTTTCACAGAAAGGGTCATTGGGCAGGCAGAGGCTGCCCAGGGAGGTGGTTGAGTCACCTTCCCTGGAGGTGTTTAAGGGACGGGTGGATGAGGCGCTGAAGGGCAAGGTTTAGTATTTGATAGGAATGATTGGACTCAATGATCTGATGGGCCTTTTCCAACCTGGTGATTCTATGATTCTACTGCTTGCCCTTTTCAGACCATCCAGCATCCAGCCCTTTCCATGTCTGCCAGCACCCTCTCTGCATAACAACAGCTCACACACATCGCAGTCTACACTGGGGTGAGGTTGAATGAGGTGCAGTCACCCCCAGCTAGTCCTGCCAGAAAAGCAATGTTCCACCCCAAAACAAGGGGACAAAACCATTTGATCTCCCCCAGAATCTATAGGTAACAGTTTACTCTGCAAGCAATTTGCAGTGCCATCTGCCTCCCCCTCCATTTACTAACGCAGCCCAGGCTCAGCTCTGCCTCTGTCAGGCTGAAGGTCCACAAGGAATTTTTGAAGTGGTGTCTTGAAGCAGATTATTTCCGCCCCCTAAACACAAAAGTGTAGCAGACAGCTGGATAATAGCACTGTAGGACTCTCTGTCCAGAGGCTGTGGGTCCTCCACTGCTTTCCCTACCTAAATCCAGAGGGAGAGATGCAACAGGTCAGTATGCCTCAAAATCACACAGGAACCTGGAAAAATTACATCCCAGCATCGCCACACTAGTTAGGGACACATTTTTCTCAGCGAAAGGGGAAGATTTTATTAATTTAAAAGTTGGAGGGCGCAGCAGAACAGCAGCATCTACCACCTTGGAGGGGTAGCGGGTTGACGGGTGTAGTAGCAGCCTCACAGCTTCTCTTCCCCATAAAGGAGACACCCTGTGGCTCTGGGCTCCTTCCAATTCGGGTTCTTGAAGAAGCCAAAGGGAAGTCATGGAGAGAGCTTGATCATGTGGACTTTTGCCATAATCTCCTCTTTCAAAAGTCTCAGGCAAGCATGCCCATGGCTGGCTGCCCCGGTGGCTCCCTCCTATGGGTTGCGTGTCCTCTCTGCAGGTCCCTGGGGGTGGTATGGGGTTGAGGGGAGCGTGGTCCTCGTCACCCATCCCAGGGGGGCCGTGAAGACATTTGGAAGGGAGGGAATACGTGCCAAAGGTGTGGCCAGGAACAATGGGGCTGGGGAGGGGTAGAAAACCAGATCCTCCTCAGGTTATAAAATGCTGGTGGTGTAATAAAAGGTTTCCCCCTCTTCTTCCCCTTCTTCCTGGGGGAAAAATTTCCTCTATAAAATATAATTTTCACATATAAAATCCTGAAAAAGGTGCATGTAAGGAGCCAGTCCAAACAACGTGCTCAGGTAGGAAGGTGGAGGGAGTTCATCAAAAAAGCTTTGGGAGGAAAGTGACGAGGTTGAGGGTGGGTGGGATTCCTCACCGAGGCGACAACAGCTGGGATTCAACCTCCCCTTCCCCAAAAGTGAGGAACAGAGCGAATACAAAACAAGAACAGATAAACAAATGAAGAGCAGACCTAGAGATGGAGAAAAACAGAAAAGGTTTAGAAAGACTCCATTGAGTGCAGAAACACTGTCCCTTCTGCTCCCGAGGAGACGGCTGTCTGGTGACCTGCCACAAGCCCACTCAACTCAGCACTGCTCAGTGCCCACCACTAAGTGTCAGTGGAACTGGGTGACCCCCAACCCCGGTGACCATGGCATCCAAGCAAGAAGCAGAAGTGCTCTTGACAATGGGACACTCTCCATCCCGTCAACCTGCTTCCCTCCCCAGCCATGGCAGGAATGGCCCATGGGCAAGCATGGAAGGAGGGCTGAGTCTGGTCAAGGCTGCTTTGATACAGACCCAAAATTTCTGCACTGTAATAGAGAAACCACTTCAAAGGAGAAAGCAGAGCAGCAGGAACATCAGCTACGTAGGTCATGTACAATGACCCCCATGCTGTCACCCAAGCTGCAGGGAGAAGGCCAGCACATGGCCAGCTCCCACCCCCAGCCTGGTTGAACAGTGCTTGGTGCTGCCTACAGAAGCATCAAAAGCAGCAAGGCAAGAAGGGGGCTAGGGACTTCGGTAGAATGTCATGGATGCCTCCCTCCCAGGGGTGCAGAACAAGAGGATGCAAGAAGCTGAGAAAAGAGAGTTTCAATTTCAGCACTAAGCAGAGCAGGAGGAACCAGCAGCTTCCATCCCTCTGTCAAAGCAGAGCAGCCAGTCTCAGCAACCTGCACCTGAAGGGGATGTCGCGGTCCACCCTCCAGTGCTCACCATTACTCGCTGATGCTGTTGCACAGTGACTCCTTCTCCTGCAGAGCCGCCATGGCCAGGCGCAGGTGCTCCTTCAGCTGCTCAATCTCTCTTTCTGAGCGCACCTTAATGTGATTCAGCTCTGCATAGACATCCTGATATTTCCCTGAGGCAAATCTTTTATCCTGCCAGAGAAAGGTGAGGTGTCAAGAGATTTTAGGGCTGATATTAAGGACAAAGGGGCAAGGAAAGCCCAGCAGGGAAAGGGCCAGAAGGTGAGGAGGGGAGAGCCAGCCCTGTATTTGAAGCCCATCCTAACCCAGGCCACACGGAAAGGATTTAGAAGAGCATGGAGGTAGTGCTTCCGAAACCCTAGGCCAGAGAGAGAGGCAAGAGTTGCTGATCCCGCAGCAGCAGGGATCTGTGGCATCATATTGAGAAGGTGATGTGGGCTCTACCATGGCTCATGTGGATTTAGGCCAGATAAGTGGGAAAAACAAAATCCACCAGAGACACAAGCCACTGAAAGGGTTGGTCCCAGCCATTTATACAGCATAAAGCTTAAATCATAAAGTTATAAACTCCTGGAGCATCACAGACTCTCAAAGCTGCTTTCAGGTTCCCCTTTGGCAGCGGGGTTTGAAAATTCCTCTGAAGGAGCTGCTGCCAGTGGAGGGAGCAGCACACCCAGCAACGGTGCCCAAAGAAACACATCAACTAGGTGACATGGAAGGTGGCTGGGGAAGCAGAGCGCTGGGCAAGCTTCATGCCTGGGAAAGAAGAGCTCCTGGCTCATCTCTCATATACATACACGTCTGGGGAAAGCAGCACCCAAGTCCCCATGGCATTTCCCTTGCACAAGATAAGTCTACACCAGCCTGTGCTGTTCGTAGCACGTGGCTGCTACGTGCTTGAGAATGAGCAGGGATGAGGAACACAGACAACAAGAGGGCTTGCCTGAGCATCCCATCAAACCCAGCTGAACACTGCTGACAGGCAGCCACAGGGCTCCTTTCCCTCCCACTTCTACTGCTTTCCCAGTGGCTCACAGGAAACACCAACCTTTTGCACCATCTGCAGCTCCTCCCGGAGGCACTGCACCTCTTTCTTTAGGTACTGGAGCTCATTCTCCTTCACTCGCAGCAGCACCTGGTCCATGGAGCGAGAAGAGGAACCAGAGGTGACTCAAGAGCCTTGGAAAGGCCAGCAGGTTGCGGCGCAAGCGCAGTGGTGAAAAAGGAAGGAAAGGCCAGGAGGGCTGGGGCAGGAAGCAGTTCGAGCACCCCAGGAGAGCAGTGGAGGGGAAGCTTGCGCACCTCCTTCCTGCAGTGGCCCCACTGCTCCATCCGGCAACCTCCTCCCACCCAATCCAAGCCAAAATTGCCACAAGGATGGCATAGGATGGGGCAGCCTGGGGGCATCGCCATACCTCCAGCTCACAGGAGCTCCGCTCGTTGTTGTGCGCAGAGCGGTCCCCAGAGCTGCGTGAAGAAACAAAGCTGCGCAGCTTCCCAATCTCATCCGAGAGGCGATTCTGCAGCTCCTGTGGGCAAAACCAAAAGTTGTCAGGGTAGCCATGGCTGCTATCCTGACCACTCCATCTTCATGCCAGCCTTGCCCCAGCTTAAAGACCTCCTTGTAACCCCCTGCAAGAGCAGCTCCAACAACCGGCAGCAAAGAATACAGGCTGAGCTTGTTCAGCCTAGAGAAGGGAAGGCTGCAGGGAGACCTTGTAGTAGCCTTCCAGTACTTGAAGGGAAACAGGGAAGATTGGAAGGGGCTGCAGGGACAGAATGAGAGGTAACAGTTTTAAGCTGAAAGAGGGCAGATTTACATCAGATAATATCAGGGAAAAAGTTTTTACTGTGAAGGTGGTGAGGCACTGGCACAGGTTGCCCAGGGAAGTTGTGCATGTCCTATCCCTGGAAGTGCTCAAAGCCAGGTTGGATAGGGCCTGGAGCAACCTGATCCAGTGGGAGGTGTCCCTGCCCATGGCAGCAGGGTTGGAACTGGATGACCTTTATGGTCCCTTCCAACCCATTCTATGATTCCAATACACCTAACATATTTAATGCTACAGTTAAGGCAGACCAATCTAAAGCCTCTAACTCTTAAATAGTTTTCTTTCTGATGATAAAATCTCAGAAGGGAAGAAATATGAACAAATAGGGGAGTTTTAACAGAAGGAATGTGCTGTGCAAGGGAGGAATGCGTTCCATGGTCTTTGCTGGCAGGGAAAGCCCCTCTCTTGCCTGGTTTTTCCTGAGGAGCTCCTTCCCCTCCTGCTGACAGCGCTGCAGAGTCAGCTCCCGCTCCTCTGCCTTCTGGGTGAGCTCCCCGATTTCCAGGCACTTTTGGGAATACTGCTCAGAAAGCACCTGCAGCTCCCGCTTCAAGGAATCCACATCCAACCTGCCAAAGAGACACAAGCTCATTGCTGCCCTGCAATCCTGGCCACAGGCAGTCTGTGCCCAAATCAGTCACTGGCACAAAATAATGTCCCCTGTGGACCACGGCTTCAGTTTCCACCCTCCCAGATATGAGCTTGGTGCTTCTAGGAGCTTCAAGCCATGCAGAAGTGGAAGAGCTTTCTGTAAAGAAAATAGAGGGAAGAAACTATAGGGGAAAGGGAGGTGCTATAGGGAAAATCCCAAGCAGGGGGAAAAACTTCCTTCCCTACAGCTCCAGCAGCCCTGGCAGTCACTGCTGGGCACTCACTGGCCCCATGGAGGGACCTGAGGAGGTGGCAGAGGGACAGCTGGGGCCATGGCCACAGATCCGCTGCAAGACACCAGCACAGGGCGTCAGTGGGAGAGGTGGTTTCTTACTGGTGCTGCTTCTGGAGGGCATCTGAGATTGAGCTGCACTGCTGGAAGCTTCGTGTCCTGCCCAGCTCCTTATTCATCTCTTCCCGGTGGGCCTTCTTCAGTGCCTCGATGGCTGTGGAGGAGGACAACGGGAGACAGGGGATCAGACTGTGCCAGCTCTGGCACATCTGGGGGAAACCAAGCCAGGGAACCTGTCAAACTCTTGGCAATGCAGGTGCCCAGACCTGTCTTTGCAGGTTTCCCCTCCATCTCTTCTGCCCTTGGGGCACGCCCCACCTTCTCCACACCCCAGGATCATCCTGATGCACCATAAGCTGCCAAGGAGATAAACACAGGGCAGTGTGGGAGTTCCCCTCCCTACCACCTCTGCCAATCCTGCCTGCCTACAAGGAGGTGCCAAGCATCAGCTTCACAATAAGGTCAGCAGTGTAGCTCCAGATGATCGGGATAATTGGTTTCTCTCAAGAGACATTTTGGAGAGGTAAGAGGGAACCACTCAAAAGAGGGCATGGCTTGGTGTCTGCTCTTACCTGCTGCTGTTGCCGCAGCCTCCTCTGCCAGGAGCCGCTCCTTCTCATGCCGCAGCCGCTCCAGCTCCCGCTGGTGGTGCCTCTGGAGCTCATCCATCACTTGCTGGTGGGACAACTCCATCTCGGCCAGGCTGCGCTCGCAGGCTTCCTGCCGTGCCGGGGAAAGGAGAGGTGAGGAACTCAAGGTTCATGGCATGCAGGGGTTCAGGGCACAACAGGCACCTAATCGGGCTGACATTTGGCTTTACAAACATCACTGCGGTCCATGACCATTTTGAAAGAAACAAGACCACTTCAGAAAGAAAAGACTATTCTGGGAAAGTGAGGTGGCACTTTTATCACAGAACACAACCAACTGACAGGGCCACACATCTTGAAAAGCCCCACATGCCTTTCAGAGAGAGAAATGTTCCTCTTGCTCTTCTTAAAACTGAAGGAGCAAGACATGAACATTTATCTCGGGCCAAGAGCTGGGAATAATGCACCCAGTCCAGACCCCTCACCAGGCTGCACTGCCCTGCTGAAGGAGATCAAGACCAGGAACAAACACCTTGGTATCTGCCTTTTAAATGAAGCAGCTTCCCCCTCCCTCCTGAATCAATGAAAACTGAGCCTCTTCACCTGAAAAGTGATACCTTGCACTGCCCTGTGGCCTGATGGAGGCTGCCAAAGAGCCCTCCCCAAAGGTCAGGGATCCTACTCACACAGCTCAACCTACTTTCTCATGGCCCTGAGGCCAAGGGGATGGTTCTTCCAATACCAAGCACTGTGGTTAACTGGTATTACTGCAAAGTAAGCACTTCCCACCTCAGAGCTACACCTCCACTTTCCCTGCAGATTCTGACAGCACTGCCCCAAGCCCTTTGGAAAGGACTTGTTACCACCAAACTGTGCTAGAGTATTATTTTATAAAGCCAAGGTCTCTAAGATACCAGCAAGGAGGCAAGAAGCCACCATGTCCTCCAACAGTCTCTTGTCATCCCATTCCTTCCACTGGTACTAAGGCAAAGACTGATATAAAGGGTTCTGCAATACACTGTGGGAATGCAAGTCTTCCATGGCTCTTCCTCCCTACTGATAAGGGGAAGCTGTGAAGCTTCACAGATGAATGGAAGGAGAAGAAAAGGCGAGGGATCAATTTAAAATCTGCCTATGGGCTGGCTGCGAACATCAGCAGACTGAGAGAGAACAAGCCCTTGGGGAAAGGCCAAGTTTGGCCTCAAATGTGAAACACTGGCTTTTTGAGCCAAGTTATTAGGAAGATAAGGTGCCACTCCTCCCCATTCCTTTTGCTTTTTTTGACCATAAAGAGGCCTGTGAGCTGTAAATATTAAATCAAGATGACAGAGCAACTGGTAACTGGCTGGGCTGGGTGCCACAGGACTCATGGGTTTCCTTCTCCGGGCTAGGTACAGCCAAATTGCTGCAATGGGCTTCACCAGCCCCAATTCCACCCCCTCTTCCTCCCCAGTATCTTTCAACATGTATGGCACATCCTGAAATCCGAACAGCATGGTGGAACGGCAGCCTCCCCCCAGGAAATCCCTGCGGGATGTGACCTTGCTTGCTTTGGATGAGTTTGTGGCAGGGGAAATAAATAAACAAAGAGAAGTGAGAGGCTGAAGCCTGAACAAACTCTGCTTTGCAGCTTTCCCATGTGCCTCCCAGCAAAGGAACAAGCTGTGCTGTCAAAGTGACCTTCAGAGCTTGAGTGGCTCTGGCAGGGCCGGGAGCTCCCTAGGGCCTGATGGACTGCTTTTAACGAGGGATTTGGGAGTCTGGGTTAGCAAGAAACACACGTGGCAAGCTGCAAACCACCACGGAACGTGCAGGCAGCTTGTTAGAAAGGCTCACCCAGGGATGGGTCACCCCCACAGGCCCAGCATCGTGCCCATGCACAAAGCAGGGCACGGATCCTGCACCTCTCCCCTAACTCTCCTCCTCATCGTTTATATTCTGGCCCCTTTAAGGCCAGGCAACATGCCCCAGCCTTTATGTAATTAATATTGATTATAAGCAGGCCCAGTTAGGGTCACTGTGGCAATTCAATGATTAGCGATACCTGCCCAGCAATGAGCAGAGTCCTGGCATTTCCCACGTCAGGGCTGGGAGTGACCCCTGTGTCCCATGTCTGGCACCTGGCTCACCTGTGAGATGTACCCCCGGGGCACATGGCCACCTCCCTGGGACTTCACCACCTCCTGAAGGCTCTCATTCTGGGCCCGGCAGGACTCAAGCTGTGCCCGCAGTGACTGGATCTGCGCCAGAGAAGGGAGAAAGATGCTCTGGTAGGGGTGGAAAACGCCACAGCCCAACCAACGTGCCACATCTGAATCCCAGGCTTAGGAATGGGGAGGACCATGCATAACCAACAGACATGTCTGCTTCTTATGGGGACACCAGCCCGCCAAGGGAACAAATCAGCAAAGTCAACCTCAGCTTGATAAGCTGGGGGAGGCAAGGAGACACATCCCAGCTTCCAGAGGTGGATCTGGGTGGAGGAAACCACCACCACTGCATGCACAGCTGGGACAACAGACAAACACACGGCTCCTTTTAAGGGCTGGCAGGTGAAGCGCTTACAGGCTTGGGAACTGCCAGAGAAGAGAGGCTGCAGATGTACTCCCAAGAAATACAGACTCCACACCAGCAGTGCCATCAACTATCTTATTGTGGACCAAAACGTGGCTTGGGGAACCTCTCCAGGCATGTGGGAGTTGCAAAGCTCCTATGTACTCAAGAGTTGCCAAACAGAGCCAGAAAGAATGAACATCTCCTTGTACTGCTGCCTTGCTCTTTTGCAGAGCTTCCTGCAGCCAGGCACCATGCTAAGGGGCTAAGAGAATCCTAGATTTAGAGGAAGTTCTTACCTCCTTTTTCAGTGCCTCGTTGGTGTCTCCATGGACCCCCTTACTCTGGTTCAGCAGTGCTGACAAGGGCACCCGGTGCGTGTCCTTCAAGGGCAGGCGTTCCAGCTCCAGCCATTTCTTCTCAATCTCCTCATTCAGCCGAACCCGTTGGTCCTCTGAAAGTGGGAGAGTGGGGAGGTCCTGCTCCTGTGCCTTTCGGGAAGAGTCCCCTGCCAGGCCATCACTATTTGAGACCCTGCCGTCAGGGGTCTCAAACCATTTCCGCCTCTCCTCTGAACGGATGGCCAGATCCCGCTCTAACTCCTCATGCTTGGGAGTTCGGTCAGAGATTCTCAAGCTCCCTCTTGTCCTCTGTGGGGACCCTTGATTACCAGGGTCCTGCGGCAAAGGAGACAGTTCCACGTAGTCAAAGGCATGGCGCTGCCCATCCACCTTCCAGTGACTGCCCTTCAAGTTCCCCTCGGAGCCTGAGCCTGGTCGCTGCTGCTCCTCTGTCCGGAGCGAGCCCTTTTGAGAGACGCAGTTACGGAAGGAGTTCTCCTTATCACAGTCAGGGAGCCTGAAAGCAGAGTGGTGGTTGCTGAAGGAGAGGTGCTGCACAGGAAAAGATGCCAACAGAGGCATCACCCACTGCCGACGGCTCAGCCCTTGCTTAGCCCAAACTTACAAAACCCCACAGTGAATGCAGAACTGGACCTGTAGCATCACATCCCTTGGGAAAATTGAGTCCTCTACACAGCAGGGAGGATTCATCCCCCAATTCCAATTACACCAAATGTAGTGAGGCAAAAAGCTAGTGTGCAAGAGGGAGCGACCAGACTCTTAACCCTGCCAGTGGCTGGTATCTCCAGGCCACACTCACGGGAAGAGGAGGGAGAGGGACTGCTGGGCGGGCAGGGCTGACCCAGAAGTGGCTGGATTTCCAGAAGGACCTTTCTGATCCCTGCCTACTAGGGGACAGAGGCAGTGAGATGGGGAAGACGCAAAGCAGCACAGGGTAGCTTACTTAGTGACATCTGGAGCGCTGACCGGGCGCACATTCTTCCTCAGGGCCTCAATCCAGTTGCGTCGGATGCCCGAGGTCATCGCTGACAGGGTGAAGACAGCATCCTTCGTCTGCAACAGAGGCAATAGAGGCTCTCAGTGCCTGGCAGATGGTGCAGGTGGCTTCCACTCACACCTCTGAGCACCCACTCGTATGCGTGTGTGATGGACAGTGCTAGAGAGGCCATGCACTGTCTCAAAGTCTCCCATGCTCTTGCAGTCAGGTAGAGGAGTGGGAGTAGAGACACGCTCTTTGCGGGAAAGCCCGTTCCCTGTGAGACCAGCTCCAAGTAAAGGCAAAAGAAACTTTGCCAGCACATTCAGTCAAACCTGAGCTGATGCTATCCAGTCATGCAGGTGTTGGGAGTCAGGCACCAGTGCTGAGGTACAGAAGGGAAACCCAGACCACGAAGTGCCCGAAACTGCACACCCGCTGGGTTTTGTGCTGCCTCAGCAGCCACCTTCCACTGCTACAGCAAGTAACCAAGGAAAGCATTGTACTGGGGCCAGATCCAGGGTACAGGTTGTTATGCAGAGCGTGGTCCGTCAGGCTATGCTGAGATCTGCTGTGCTCACCACTCCCTCTCCAGAGCTCCAGGGAAGCTGCCTTGGTCAAGTAAACACTCCTGATGTTTAGCTTGGCTCCTGGGCTGCCTCCAGCATGGCCACTGGCCAGCCCTGCAAAACCTCCTCCTTCCTTTGTGGGCAGGCAGCAGTTGTGTCCCTGAGCACTGCCACCCTCGTGCCACCAACCAACCATGCCAGGCCACCGTGCCAGGGCAAGGCTTGCATGGCTTCCCTCTCAGCAAGGAGAGAGAGCACGCATTTGCATTCACACCCTACGTCACTTGATGCTGCTGCTCTGTGTCCACGCCCTGCCAGACACTCACGTGTATCTGGAAGCCGTAGTTGCGCTGCACAGCAAACTCAGTGACATCCGTGCAGGAGCGGAGGTCAATTTCTCCATCGAGGTCATCAGCCTGCAAGCACAGCCAACCGCTAGGACTTCAGCGCAAACCTGGCTTTGAAAAAGCCCGTCACCTGCTGGCACCCTAACCAAAATGCAGGCTACCTCTGATTTCACCCCACAGGTCCCCAGGAGCCAGTCAACTCCCTGGCACAGCGTGGCCTCCTTTAGCCTGAGGTACAGCCAGCATCATAGATGGAGAGCATCAGAGATGCCCAGCCACAGATCTAGACCTTCTCCTCACCTCCCACCACTGACAGCCCCCTCAGGCTTTGCCATCCCACTTTCAGACACCCATCCTCTTCATCACCCGTTGACAAACAGCAGCTTCCATCTCCAGCAGCTTTCAGGAGGAGACAATGCTGCTGCTTCTGCTGGGAGCATGCAGGTCATGCCAGGGCTGTGCTCCTTTCTCCCCTGGCCAGAAAGGAAGAGAGGGCTGGACAAAGTCTGGCCGTGCTTACCTCCTCCGCGTTCGAGTCTCGGTAATACCTCAGGCTCGAGTCAGTCAGCACAAACCAATGTTTCTTCCACTGCAGGTGGACCAGGCAGGGGGAGGGAAGGGAAAAGACAGGAGGAAAATGGACAGGCAGTTACCAGGGGAAGCATAGGAACAGGGAGGGATGCTCTGCACCGCGACCTCTCAGCCTCCTCTTTCCCCTCCTCCACGTCCCTTACAGCTGCCCCTCGCACCCCTGAGCTGGGAGAGGGGCAGGAGAGGGGTGCTGCGTGAACGTCTGCACCCACACATAGAGCGAGGGATCTCCACCAAAGGCTTCTCGCTGCCTTTCCCAGGGGGAGCGAACATAGTGAACGAGGGGAAAGAAAATCACTGAGGGATGTCTAGCAGCAGAGCCTGGGGGAAAAGGTAGGGGCTGGGGGAAGAGGCAGACCCCTGCCTCAGGCTCACCTCTCCCGGCTCGTCCAGGATGGACATCCATCCCTTCTTGAAATTGAGGAGATCCGGCTGGAGAGGAAAGGACAAAACAGAGGATTATTGTCTGGGACCGATCCACAAAAGGGCTTTTCATTCCAGGGGGTGGAAGGCAAGTCCCCAGCAGCAGAACAGCAAGTGGGAATAGCCTGGCATTGCTTTTAGGGAACCCATGGGGGTGTAGAACCTGGTGGTGAAGGAGGACTGGATTTAGGTCTCAGCAGCAGGCATTCCTGTAAGAGGAAGCAGAAGATAAGGGAAGAGGTTTGAAAAAAAAAAATTAAAGGAAAATATGCAGCAGGGAGGTTTCCACAAAGTTCCACCTTGCCTCAAAGGTATTTATTCAGAGAGGAGGAGGCAGGGGCATTGAGAGTGGGCAGACAGGAGCACTGCACTGCCACCAATAGGACTTGGCTCGGAGACAGAGGCAAAGTCACAAAGAATCAGACACGCCTTGTCCAAATCCCAGCCATCTGTGCCTCAGAGTTATGTCCCTCTGGTAACTTCACCACTGAGCATTTATTAAAGACGCAAGTAACTCTCTACAAAATAGCCCTCACCACAAATGTACAGGAGTCGATTCAACAGCTGTGAAAACACTGTTGCCTTTAAACGGTGTGCCCCAGGGTAGAGATAAAATCAGTCACAGCCAGCACTCAATCGGAGATTTGACCCCCTCCAAGATTTAATTCTTCCGGAGATGCTGGGGGCTCCTTTCTTATTTAGCTCTTTAAGCTCTCTGGCCTTGGCCACAGCTACCAAAGATGAGGATGAACAGTTTCACACAGATCACCCTGTGCTAGAAACAAATCTCCCCCAGCTTCCTACCTCCTCCTCACAGCACCTGTGCGGCATCCCAACCAGTTTATCTCCTTCTAAAGGAGAGCTGACTCAGTGGAACCACTGTCTCTGGCTCAGCTAAACAGGCTTGAGCCGGTCCTCCTCCCAAACCAGCTGGGTCTGGAGAAGTTGCACCACCAAATAGTTGAGCTCAATGCCTCCTGTCCCCAGGAAACCAGAGTTTGCTTTCTTCTGCAGCTGAACCAGGCTGGAGAGGTGATGGTGCCAGAGATGGACCTCCCAGCAGTCTACACCAGACCTGTCAGCATCAGGGAAGCCACCAGATGTTCCCACGTGTCACAAGACCAAGCTGGCAAGAAGCGGTGGCTCAGCAAGCCAGTAGCCACTCTGCACCCTTGAAACACGCCCGGCAGCTGGCCACAGCTGCCCAGCAAGCCCAGATCCCTTGTTGCATAATCAGGCTGAGCCTTCTCCTGCTTTCACCTCCCCGAGCTGCTGCTCTTGGGTTACACCCAAGGTTAGGGGACAGCGAGAGTGGAGTATGTGCCGCCCACCCTGGCACTCTGGCTATTGGTTCGAGCAGGCACGGGGAGTCCTGCAAAGGGGAGGGTCACTGGCTGCTACAGCTTCAGTCCTGGCCAGAAACATCCAACTGTGGCTCCAAGCCACCCAGGAAGGGCAGGAAACCATAGTGAAAGGGCACAGGGGACTCCCTCACTTCATCTCCTGCCCAGGCAACGGGCGCTGACAGTGGCCGGGTGACAAAGGGGACACATGCATCCCCATCCCTTTGGACCGAGATGTCCCACCAGCCCTGCCGCTGCCCTGAAAAAATGCTCCAAAAATTAATTCCTTCCCCATGGCAGCAGCTCCACCCTTTTTCCGTTATCCCTTCCAATCCAGTGACTTCAGCTCCGGCTCCAAACTGGGAGCGGCAGGAGGGAAGGAAAGGAGGTGAAACGTCAAAGCACAACCTCCCCCGCTCCGAGGACACACGTGCATTCGGCAGAAGAGAGCCGGGCAGGCTCCATGGCGGCAAAAGAACAATATAGGGAGAGAGGGAATGACAGGACTCGTAGCTGGGGTTGTCTTACAGACAGGTCAGCTGGGTCTTGTCTTACTCATGATTTAAGTGCCAAAATAAAGAACATTAATGGAATATACACTGCTGGGAAAACCAGCACAAAGTCTTGCCAGAACCGCTGCCCCCGATGCAGTGTTGTGGCCATAAAATGCCCCCAGAGGGCTTCTCCCAAGTGGATGAATGAACAGGGCTCCCGTTTTGTTCATGAGCCCTGTTTTCCCTGCCACCTTGAGACATGGAGCCACAGCTCTGGAACTGGCCTTGAGTTATTCTCATTGAATAGTTGAGAGGCCGGTAGCATAAGAGGAGGAATCAGTTGATGCACAAAGAGCTTAAAGCCATTCTTCTCCTCCTTCTCACAAACAAATCCAGGTTTCTCATCCAGCATTCAAGGAATCAGGATACTGGGAGAGAAGAGAGCAGGGTTCAAACCAAACCCCTCTCCAGAGGAAATGGCCTGGCAGTGGGAGGAGGAAATGTCCAGGAAAGCTGAACCACTGGGAAAGATCCGGAGATGCAAGGAAGCGGCAGGAAGCATCCTTGGAAAAATGCACAGCCTTGCAGCATAACTCAGGGCTGTGCATAGCGAGGCTTGGGAAATGGCAGCAATGATTTTGCCTGGTTGCATCCATACCCCCAGAGTTGTTTGTTCAGCCCCACAGCTGGCCAGGCACTGGAGAGGGTCCCTAGCAGCCGGGGACATGGGTGACCATCTGGAAGGACTAGCTTACAGCAGCAGGTTAAGGAGAGGCAGCTGCCTGCTCTGGCTGAAGAAGGGCTACAGGGGAGGTGATAACAGCTTGCAAGTATCTGAAGAATGTAAACACCAAAGAAGGAAAGGGGATGGGGTTAGAGCAAAGAAATGGCTCCTGGGTGGTACTGAGGCGCTGGGATGAAGAAGCAGAGGAGAAGAGGCTGTGGCAGGCTGAGAAAGCTCGGTGTCTGAGGGGAAAGATGGGACAGTCAGGTGTGCTCCTTCCATTGTTGTGCCTCCTATTCTTCCTGCTCCCAAAAGCTCCTCAGGACCACAGGAGCACTGCTTCCTCTCACCTCTGAGAGATGGTGCGAGGGGCTCTCAGCTGCCCAGCAAGCACAATGTCTACTCTCCTCCAAAAAGGGAACCTGCTCCACAAGGCGTGGGCCCCAGGCCAAAACACAAAGCAAAACCGCTTCAGCTCAGTTGGGTGGAAATAAAAACTGCTCCCAGGCTGGAAGCACACATGCGGCTCCCAAATCTACACGTACCGCAAAAGTGAGGAAGCGACAGGCTCTCCATTTCCCACCATCCCCGTGCGAAACGCCGGCGGGCACAGCCTGGACTGTCACCTCCATTACTGCACTGTGCTCAACAGCCTTCCTCTCGGGCTGGCAGACGTAGACGTCGGCACCGAGGAAGACTCGCCTCAGGGGTGGGACGCTCCCTGCCCGAAACCACATCTGGTTCCCACAGGAGCTCCTCGTGCCCAGGGGGATGTGGATTTCACATCAGCGCGGTCATCAGTGTGGTGAGCTTGGCAGGCCTCAGCCCAGTCCAAGCTTAGGCACTGTCACTGATGTCTATTTGGATGGGGTGGGGCCCACTGCTAATGAAGCCAGCGGCCATGGGGAGCCCTGTCGGGCATCCCCAGCAGTGATGGGGAAGGGAGGCAAAGACACAGGGAGCCCAGAGAGGAGCCTGGCAGCAATGGGGAGGGGAGGCAAAGCCAAGGGACACCAGTAGTGATGGGGAAGAGAAGCAAAGCCAAGAAAAGCCCTGGAGAAGAGCCTGGCAGTGACAGAAAAGTGTGGCAAAGCCATGGGAGCCCTGGAGGGGACCCCAGTAGTGATGGGAAAGAGAAGCAAAGCCACGGGAGCCCTGGAGAGGAGCCTGGCAGTGGTAGTGACAGAAGGCAAAGCCAAGGGAAGAGAAGAGACAGCCAGTAATGAGGCAGGGAGGCAAAGCCATGGGGAGCCTAGAGAAGAGCCTGGCAGCGACGGGGCAGGGAGGCAAAGCCACGGGGAGCCTAGAGAAGAGCCTGGCAGTGACGGGGCAGGGAGGCAAAGCCACGGGGAGCCTAGAGAAGAGCCTGGCAGTGACGGGGCAGGGAGGCAAAGCCACAGGGAGCCTAGAGAAGAGCCTGGCAGCGACGGGGCAGGGAGGCAAAGCCACGGGGAGCCTAGAGAAGAGCCTGGCAGCGACGGGGCAGGGAGGCAAAGCCACGGGGAGCCTAGAGAAGAGCCTGGCAGTGACGGGGCAGGGAGGCAAAGCCACGGGGAGCCTAGAGAAGAGCCTGGCAGTGACAGGGCAGGGAGGCAAAGCCACGGGGAGCCTAGAGAAGAGCCTGGCAGCGACGCAGCAGGGAGACAAGGAGTCACTGAGCCTCCCTCACCGCCGGGGACCGCGGAGGAAGGGGGTCTCGGAGGTCCTGGGGCGGTCGGAGGATGATGCCCCCCCCTAACCCCCGTGTCCAATCCTCACTCACCGTCATGGCGAGGCCGGTGCGGGGCCGGGCGGTGGCAGCCAGGGCGGCTTCAGCAGCCGGGCGGCTCGGGCAGCCCCCCCATGACCGCTCCCCGCCCGCCTTTCCCCGCCCCGCTCCTCTGAATTTACAAAAAAAAAAAAAAAAACAGAAAGGAAAGAAAAGGAGGAAAAAAAAAAAAAAAAACAACCACCAAACTTCTCTTTCCTCCCCCCTAAACTTCCTGGGAGGGCCCCGAGCTGCCAATGGCAGCCGCAGCCCCGCCCGCGATGCTGCGGGAGCCGCCGAGCCGGGCGGGCAAAGTTGAAAGGGCCGGGCCGGGAGGAGAAGAGCGGGCGGAGGGGACACCTGGTGCTCCCACAGCTGCCAGGCCGGGCCCTTCTCCCAAGGCACAAGGGATGGGGTGAGAGGGAACAGCCTCACGCCGCACCGAAGGGTGATCAGATAGAATCATAGAATCACCAGGTTGGTAAAGACCCACAGGACATCGAGTCCAACCATTCCCATCAATCACTAAACCATGGCCCTCAGCACCTCGTCCACCTGTCCCTTAAACACCTCCAGGGAAGGTGACTCAACCACCTCCCTGAGCAGCCTGTTGCAGTGCACAATGACCCTTTCAGTGAAAATTTTTTCCTAACATCCAGCCTAAATCTCCCCTGGCGGAGCTTGAGGCCATTCCCTCTCATCCTGTCCCCTGTCACTTGGCAGAAGAGGCCAGCACCCTCCTCTCCACAACCTCCTTTCAGGTAGTTATAGAGAGCAATAAGGTCTCCCCTCAGCCTCCTCTTCTCCAGGCTAAACAACCCCAGCTCTCCCAGCCGCTCCTCATAAGGCCTGTTCTCCAGCCCCTTCACCAGCTTTGTTGCTCTTCTCTGGACTCGCTCCAGAGCCACAACATCCTTCTTGTGGTGAGGGGCCCAGAACTGAACACAGGATTCGAGGTGCGGTCTCACCAGTGCCAAGTACAGAGGGAGAATAACCTTCCTGGAACTGCTGGTTACACTGTTTCTGATACAAGCCAAGATGCCATTGGCCTTCTTGGCCACCTGGGCACACTGATTGGATATTAAGAATAATTCATTTGCTGGCAGAGCAGGGAAGCGCTGGGACTGGCTGCTCAGGGAAGTAGTGGAGTCACCATCCCTGGAGGAATTAGAAAAACACGTAGATGCAAACACTTTGGGACATGGTTAAGTAGGCACATTGGATGGTAGGCTGGTGGCTGGACTGGATGGTAGAATGGTTTAGGTCGGAAGGGATCTTAAAGATTATCCATTCCCAACCACCCTGCCATGGGCAGGGACGCCTCCCACTATATCAGGTTGCTCAAAACCTCATCTAATCCGGCCTTGAACACCTCTAGGGATGGGGCATCCACAACTTCCCTGGGCAACCTGTGCCAGTGCCTCACCACTCTCCAAGGGAAAAAAAAAAATCCTAATTTCTAGCTTAAATCTCCCCGCTTTCAGCTTAAAACCATTCCTTCTTGTCACATCCCCACTCTCCATGACAAAACCCCTCCCTAGCTTTCTTGTAGGCCCCTTTAAGTACCAGAAGCCTGCTATCTTTTCCAGCCTTAACGATTCTATGATTTTTTTTCTGGCAAGGATTGATTTTAAGCAATCCTGACAAGCATGTGCACTCAGCAGGGTCCTCACCTTCTCTCCAGTTTTATCCTCTGCTCCCCAAAATGAACACCCAAAGCAATGATTTGCCATCTTGGCAGAGGTTGTAGCAGGTCCAGAGGGGGCTGCTGGTGGCCTCAGAAAGCCAGGCGACATTGGGAAGGGAATTGCAAGAGGCAATTCCAAAGAGGGCTGCACACCACAGAACGCCAGGCTCTGCTGCATTCTTAATGCCAAAGTGATGTGTTTTGCCACAAGCCAAAGCAAGGTGCCTGGCCCAGAGCTCAGCACCAAAGAAATGTGGGATAGGTGTGGTGAACCAGGGACAGCTGTGCAGGGGAAGCCTAGGACTCTGGGATCCCCTCCACCCCGAGACAGGAAGGGATATCACCACTTTCAAATGTCAGGCTGGGATCCTCCTACCTGGCTGCAGTTTGTCCTTCTATAAAGCCTAAAGCCAGGTCCTAGGCAGGGGTCAACTTGGCCAAGATGACTGACATGCATGGAGGTGATGGATGCAGGGACACAGGTGCAGCTGCCAGCTACATGGGCTCCCAGGACACTTTCTGCAGCACTCCAAAGCAGCTCTCAAGCTATTTTTGGTATCCCAGGAACACCAACACAATTGACTGTACCTTCTTTCATGCCACTAAAGCCTGCTTCATCCCTGCAAAACCCACAGTGCCATCTTATCACCAGACAATAATAAAGGGAAGGAAACTGATGCCTCAGTTTCCCCATCTGAGAAATGGATGAAGGACAAAGAGTAGTGGGTTATTAGTGACTGTGGTGCCTAGAGGTCATGGGAAGGCCATATTATGCTAAACCTACTCAGACTGAGCACTGGAGACCCGGGTGCTGCCTATGCTGACCTCTGGGAAAGAGAAGCTGACCTTCCCCACCATTCCTAGGGCCTGGACCCTACCTTTTTGCGCTTCTCACTGGCATTCCAGTGTGGCTGTGTGCTTCCCGAGGAGCTGCTTTGTGGTGGGAAGGTGCCTCCACCCAGCTGGGACTGCAAGGACAGAAAGCAGGGGCTGAAGTCACGGGGGTTTAATCCTCACCATGGTTTCCCAGATCCCTCCCTCCTCCCGGTCCCAGGCAGGTAGCATGGCTCCCCTGGAGAAGAAGGGGTTCCAGGAAATCTAGGGTGCGTAAAATTGCAACCCAGGGGACCCACTCCTTCTCTACTCACATGATAAATTAGAAGCCCCTGGCTCTCCCAGTCACTTTCCAATGGCTTTTCTGGGTTGTTTGTATCTCGGGTGTGCTCAGGACTCTTCCAGTCATCCTCAAGCTGCTCTGTTGGACTTTCTGGCCTTCTCCAGCTGTCATCAGGCCGTAGTCTTACATCAAGACATCTAATGGGGCTTTTCCAGTCCCTTTCCAACTGGTGCATCATGTTTGCATGGCACATGGGCTTCTCTTGGCGCTTCCAGTCCTTCTCCCATGCCTGCACGTGGTGGGTATCTCCCTGACCCCTCCAGTGCTCCAGCGGTCGTGTTGGGCTCATGGGGCGCAAGGGCTTGCCTCGGCCTTTGCAGTCACTGTCAGTGGCCTTGCCGGGGTGGGAGGGCGGCAGCTTTTCTTGGAGGCTCTGCCAGCTGCATTCAGATGGCTTCCCAGGACCCCTGAGGTGCAATGGCTTCCCTGGCTTCACCTGTTGCCTCTCTGTCCCCTGCACCAGGCTGGGAGGCAATATCTCCTTTTGGCTTCTCCATGTACTCTCTGTATGTCTCCCAGGACTGAGGGAACGCGGTGGTGGTGAGATCTCCTTTTGGCTTCTCCATGTACTCTCTGTATGTCTCCCAGGACTGAGGGAACGCGGTGGTGGTGAGATCTCCTTTTGGCTTCTCCATGTACTCTCTGTATGTCTCCCAGGACTGAGGGACCGCAATGGTGGTGAGATCTCCTTTTGGTTTCTCCATGTACTCTCTGTATGTCTTCCAGGACTGAAGGACCGCGGTGGCAGCAAGATCTCCTTTTGGCTTCTCCATGTGCTCTCTGTACGTCTTCCAGGACTGAGGGACCGTGGCGGTGACGAGATTTCCTTTTGGCTTCTCCATGTGCTCTCTGTACGTCTTCCAGGACTGAGGGACCGTGGCGGTGACGAGATTTCCTTTTGGCTTCTCCATGTGCTCTCCGTACGTCTTCCAGGACTGAGGGACCGTGGTGGTGATGACATCTCCTTTTGGCTTCTCCATGTGCTCTCTGTACGTCTTCCAGGACTGAGGGACCGTGGTGGTGATGAGATCTCCTTTTCGCTTCTCCATGTGCTCTCTGTACGTCTCCCGGGACTGATGGACCGCAGCGGTGATGAGACCTCCTTCTGGCTTCTCCATGTGCTCTCTGTAGGTCTTCCGGGACTGAGGGACTGTGGTGATGACCCTGCCTGGCTCAACCCAATATTACTCGAGCCCTTCCCAAGGCCCATGGGGTACAGGGCATCCCCTCCGTTCTTCCTCTCTGGGGTTTGCCCTGTACCCCTAGCCTGCCCAGTGGCATGTCCCCTCTCTGAGTTTGGGGGGCGGGTGGGCTCCCCTTGGCTCCTCCAGCTTTTCTCTGAGTGCCAGGGAGGACTCACGGGCAGCCCTGTCCTCCTCTCTGACCGGCGGGCTGGGCTTGCAGAGCGTGGGCTCCGTCTGCCTCTCTCCAGCAGCCAGCTGGGGCTGGTGGGGCACAGGGAGGGGCCCTGGTTCCTGCTGGACTTTTTGGGGTGCCGAGCAGGGCTAGGGGAACGCAGGGACTCCTTGGGGTCTTTGCTGCGTTGCTCGAGGTTCCAGGAGAGCCGCTGACCCTAGGGACACAGGGGAATGAGAGAAAAACCCGTACATGCCAGTGAGTGGGAACAAGATGGGATTAGGGCTAGGAGACAGCTTGGCTAAATAATTCCCCAGGCAGTAATTGCATTCCCATGCATGGAGAGAGGACTATTACACTTAAAGGGTGAAAGAACTGCTGCCATTTAAGAGCCGAGTGTCCCAGTCCATAGCAGGGGAAGGGCTGAGGACAGAGAGAAAGGGGAGCAGAGGAATAGAAGAGAAACACATGGCAGAAAGAGGAAAATGTGGCAGGGAAAAACAACTCAGCTTGGGGAGCTGAGATGGGGTCCTGCCATGCAGCCAAGCCTCACCTCCCTGGGCAGGCTAGGGCTGGACTGTCTGTGAACTAGGCAGCCTTTGCTGGGTGGCACTGGGGTCTTGCCATCGAGCCGGTCCACACGGCCCTCCTCCAGTGCCTGGAAGGCCTCCAAGGTCTCCGATTTCCTGCAGGCACACACAGTTTGTTCAGCTGCTGCCAGGCTCAGTTTGAAGAGAGAGCTCCTGCAGACTCTGCTGCACCTAAGCCTGACTCCGCAGACCTCCCAGACACCATGTGCACTGTAGCCCCTCCCCATTCCCATCGCTTCAACTACCCCAGCTTGCATGTCCTACTGCCTCACCCATGACTTCTTCACACTTTTCCTTAGGCTTTCCTCCATGTGGTCTTTCACCACACACTCACCTGCTCAGGATGCTTCCCTGGTCCCCATTTGTGTCCTCTCCTGCCCTGTGCCACCAACATTGGAGCCACTCTCTCTCCTCCAGCCAAGACCCAATCAGCACCAGGTACTTCTTAGCATCCCCAGTCCTTTCCTGAGTGGCTCCTACAGTGGATCCTGGATCCCTGGGAACCACTGGTGCTAGGAGGAGGGAACTACCTCTTTCCTTCCCCCTTTCTGTGGCTGCCCTGCACTGCAGTACATCCTGTAGCTTCCAGAGGTGACTCTGAGGATGAGGAGGGCAGGCTGCTCCCACGGCTTCCAGCGGTGCAGCTTCAGTCCACCTTTCCAAGGGCCTCAGCTGCCCATGTGCTGCAGTGGGGGAGCCCCACATGCTGGGTGGCACTGAGCCTAAACCCAATCCTTGCTTCAAGAGAAATTCAATGAATTCAATTTCATGCCTGAAAGCTGAACTTTACCATCTACTCCTGCTTTCTCCCTAAGGGACGGTGATCCAGAGGTGGGAGCCCACTGACAGCATAGAGGGAGCAACCCCCCACCCCTGACAAATGTGGAGAACCACTGCTTCTTACCTGCGTTCAGAGCCAAATATCCTCTCCACCTCCACCCGGCCAGGGCTGAGCGTGCGGGAGCTGCAGCGGTCGGCAGCATCCTGCTGGCCGAGGCGCTTGGGCTTGGGCAGGTCCGCCAGCACCGTGTACTCCTGCTTCTCCAGCCCGTGTCGCCCCTCCGTGCCCCCACCGCCAGGGTGCCTGTGATGCTCCTGAACCCGGGAGCCAGTGAATTGCCTGCTGCTAACCGCTGGGTTGCTGTGGGCTGGTGAGGAGCCAGCGGTGGCAAGCGGTGGGGTGGATGCCCAGGGAGGGTCGGTTTTCTGTCGCTCCAGGGAGAAATATCCACTCTCTATGCGGTGCTTTGGCCAGCTCTCCTTGGGTTTCTGGCTGGCAGGATGGTGCTCTGGGACGGGGAGAAGGCCATTACTGGGGGAAGCATGAGCAATGTGGGATGCCACCACGTCCACGGCAAAGCAGGTCTTCGGAGGAGAGCTAGAAATAGTCCAGGAGGGCAGAGATAAAATCCAGACTACCCCCAGGTGGGTGGGAGCACTGGGACACAGCATCACAAGCAGAGGGCACACCAAACCATGCAGACAGATAATACCCGGGAGACCCACAGTTGATAGTGAGCACACATATCTCATGGACTCTGGGCATCATCCCATTCACATGGTGCCAACAGAGGTGTTGAATGCCTCCTGGAACTAGAACTTGGTAAGGAGATGCTAAATCTAAATAGAAATCTGCCATGAACTTCAGAGAAACCCAGGTGGAAAGCAAGCCAGAAGAACTAGGATCTCAGATGGGAGCAAACCAAGTGTACCTGCTTTCAGTGGGCAGATTTCTTCCCTAAAGCCCTGGGCCTCAGTTCTCACCCAGGATCCAGAGGGAATGGGCTGAGCCCACCTGGGTCTGTCTGCCTGCGGGGCTCGTGGCCACACCTCCTCCTTGTGGCCCATGTAGCTCATCATGTCTTGTTTGCCCGATCCCAAAGTGTTGTCCCACAACCAGGTCATTTCTCCCTCCTGGGAGACAAGATAGGGCAGATCTCTGCAATTGAGACCTGTAGCTTTTGTGGGCTGGAAGAAGGTAAGAACATATATAAGTAGTTACAGCCTATTCAGCCCAAAACTGCTGGTAAAAAGGAACCAGAAGAGGAGCATAAAATAAGCCCAGCCCAACAGCAACAGGCATGGCAAGAAACAACATTGGAAAGTCCACATGGGGGAATTCAAGAGCAAATTTCATGTGCTCTTTATGGGGAGAGCCTCCTTTGTGGCAACTAAGGGTCTCAGCTGATCCCTCCCTTGCGTCTCACAACCTTCTGAATGTGCCTGTTGGAAGTGGCACTGAAGGGCCAGGGGGGCTGAGGAGACCAAAATAACCCAAACCACGAGAGATTCCCCATCTCACCCTGGCAAGTGCAGAGTTGGCTTCGGCACAGGCGCTGGGGTTGGTGCCAGTTTCTCTGTGCTCACCCTCAGCTTCAGGGCTGAGTGGGGGATATCCCCTGCTCTCGTGCCAGCTGTGGGGCAGGGAGAGAGGACAGCTGGTGATCAGCACAGCCCACAAAGCCCAGGGGAAGGCGGCAGCACTAGCAGCCCAGGCCACACTGTCTCTCTCTCAACTGGATGAGCGGTGGCCGGCAGGGTCCATCCTGGGACCACTAGCCTTGCTCTAGAAGCAGTGACGAGGAAGGCCTCTGACCTCTCCTGGGACAGCCAAGAGGAACTCAGTTATGGGGCATGGCGTGGGGGTGGCTCAAACTATTTTCCCAGGCACTGGTGTGCAAAGCATCAGGGAGAAGGCATCCGATTTCCCCCTGCTTGGCTTCCCACTCCCCCTCCTCCATTCTTCCCACCAAGGGGGCTCATTGGAGCAGCACAGCTCCCAGCTGGTACTCACCTCTCTGTCTCCTCCACTGGGCCCACAGACACGTACACCTCACACTGAGGAGCTAAAATGTGGAGGGCATCCCAGGGCCCGCTTGGGTCTGCATCGTTGCCAGCATTGCACCCTGTGACATCCACGACACGCTCCTGCGAGGAAAAAGGGGATGCAGTGGTGCCGTCAGCATATTGAGGATGAGGAGGAATGCTGCCCTTTGGAAGCGCCTGCTTCTTATACCTCCTCCAACAGCAGCCTGACCTTCTGGGCTCTTGATGCTGTTTCCAACACACCGTTGAGATTTTTCTCCTGCTTCAGGGGCCAGAGAGATCCAGCATGCTCTTACTTGATGCTGAACACTGCAGACATCCCAGAGGCAGCACGTGTTGATGAGGGCTCAGGGAAATTGCTCCCCGCACATCAGCATTGATGCTGCTGGCAGCCACTCTCCCTCCCTATCGGGATAGCCTGAGGAGCAGCTGAAGAGCCAAGAGGGAGAGAGAATTTTGCAGAGAAGGCTGTAGCCCCAGTCCCTGCCTCTCTCTGTCAGGGCTTGCAGGTGTCTCAGCATCCTCTGCAGCCCCGCTGCCTCCGGGAATTATAAGCAGCAGAGGGGGAGGCTCTGTGGAGCCTGCTGTCTGTGCTGCCTTCCCTCTGGCATCTCACCTGCACTGGCATTCGCTCAGAGGCAATGGCTCTGAACAGATCACTGGCGAAGGACTGAGGTAACATTAGAGGGCCCAGGGCCAGGGGAAGAGAAGGAGAGGGTGAGAGAGAGAGGGGGAGGCTCATTATTATTTCATCATCCCAGGCAGTCACTCCTGGAGGACGCCAAACAACACGAAACCCTCTGTGAACATGAAACCAGCTGTTGCCCAGTCAGAGGCAGCCAAAGAGTGTGTGTGTACAGCCCTGTGCCAAAGGACCATGTTGGATTGAGGTATTTGGAGCCTAAAGACCCATGAGATTTATCCCTTTCCTGCCCTTCCCTCGAGGAACAACTTTCTGCAGCTGCAGGGACAGCACTCAGCCCCAGCCCTAAGCCACAGCTGAAGGCCACAGGGACATTCACCCTAAGCCACAGCTGGAGGCCACAGGGACATCCACGGGGACCACACTTTAGATGAAGCAGGCTGTAAATGCCAGGAGGCATCAAGCAAAGATTAATCCAGGGCAGGTGCCCTGCTCTGCCAGTCCATTCTTCCCTCCTCATAATTCAGCATCTGCCACACCTCTAATTTCCCTTCTAGCATCTCTTGATCCTAGTATCCACTGTCCAGCCTTCCCCTGCTAAGGTGGCTCCCAGCTCAGACCTACACACAGCTAAATGGTGGATACCCATGCCTGGGAAGACTTACTCCCTCTGCAGCCTTCCCCCAAAGATGTCTAGAAAGCCCAGCTGACCCTTTGTGTTACGGATTTCCATCTCTAAAAAAGCACAAGGAGTCTCAATGTGGAACAAAGGGGTGTTAATGAAGTATTCATAGCCTCCAGGTGTGATGGAGGAGCTCACCTGGAGAGCATGCTGGTGAGCTCCTGCTGCTCGGAAACAGTGCTGGCACAGGCTCTTTGCAAATATGTTGGCTTCAAAGTTCATGCAGGGCACATCAGCCACCGAACCAGACATTGTTGAGGGATGAAGAAGATCTTTGGCTTCTGGGCTGCTGGCAGGGGGCAGCTGGGAGGAAAAGGAGGAAGGAACAGCAGCAGAAGAGCAGAGCTTTTGGTTCCCAGCCTCAGGTTCCTGTGGAAACAGGAATGTTACTCTCAGACTGAGCGATGTTACTTTCAGCTGGCAATACTGGAATCAAAGGGCATCCAGGTGCAAGGTCATCAATATGACCCACATAATTATAAATAATAAAAGGTTATGTTTGGGCAGGGACCGAGCACTGCACCTTCAGATGACTGCTGACACCCTCCAATTTGGGAGTCTCTGCAAACAGGGGGAATGATGCTCATATCCTGCTATTTTGCTTGAGGGAAGTTTTCTTCCCTTGAGCTGTCTTAAAAGGCACGAAAAGGACATTTTCCTCTTGACTATGTTGCTCATAAAGGGATAGCTATAAGCAGCTTTGGAAATTTGGAAACTCTCCAGGACTTTTCCTAAACTTTATCTCACTAAGATTTCTGAGACCTGCAGGACAGTTGAGTGCCAAACTGTGAAGAGCAACAAGCATTTCTAACACAAGGTCTAGGCTCCACGCTTCAATCCTGGCTCTTCACAAGAATATTTGCCCACCATCGCTGCCTCTGTCCTGCCTCCTTGAGAGCAAGGCATTGGATTTGAGCATGTAATCTGTGCTAGGAGGGCTCCGCTTAATTTGTCTGGAGGAGGCACCAACAGAAGGGCAGGAAATCACTGTGGGATGAGTCCAGCATCCCTGATGAGAACGAGCAGCTGATCAAGACTGTTGCAAGACTACGGCCCAAAACAACCAGGACCAACTGCGAACGCAAGACTAAGCCGTAACTTCTGTTCATCAGCTCAGTCACTGGGGACGCAGCAGGCTGCGCTACTGCCCTCCTCACATCGGGCCACGTCGTCTTGACTCATTCATAGCAAAAGCCAGATAAGGGCTTGAACGTTCACCTGCCAGGGATGCGACAGGGAACACTCCGACAGCAGGGAAATCATAGAATCACAGAATCACTAGGTTGGAAAACACCCACAGGATCATTCCTATCAATCACTAAACCATGGCCCTGAGCAACTCATCCACCCGTCCCTCAAACACCTCCAGGGAAGGTGACTCAACCACCTCCCTGGGCAGCCTCAGGCAGTGCCCAATGACCCTTTCTGTGAAAAATTTTTTCCCTGATATCCAGCCTGAACCTCCTCTGGCGGAGCTTGAGGCCATTCCCTCTCGTCCTGTCCCCTGTCACTTGGGAGAAGAGGCCAGCTCCCTCCTCTCCACAACCTCCTTTCAGGTATTTGTAGAGAGCAACGAGGTCTCCCCTCAGCCTCCTCTTCTCCAGGCTAAACAACGCCGGCTCCCTCAGCCGTTCCCCGTAACCGTCTCCTTCCGCATCCCTTGGGTCCTACCGCCCGCCCAGCGCTCCCAGTGCCCCCCAGTCCCCCCCAGTACCTGAGCCTCCCCACGGCTCCCAGCGCCGGCCGCCCGCCGCGCTCCCCTCAATGAACCTGCCCGGCACCGCCCCCCCCCCCGCCATTGGCCGCCGCGGCGCCCCCCGAGCGGCGGGAGGGCGAGTGTCCCCGCGGGAGGGACAGCGGCCGGCCGGGGGAGGGGCACGGGCGGCGCGGGGGGGAAGGGACCGCGAAGGCCACGCATTGCCAACCCCCCTGCCACGGGCTGGGACACCTGCCACCAGACCAGGCTGCTCAAAGCCCCATCCAGCCTGGCCCTGAACACCTCCAGGGATGGGGCAGCTTCCCTGGGCAACCTGTGCCAGTGCCTCACCTCCCTCAGCATGAAGAAATTCCTCCTTATGTCTACCCTAAATCTACTGCCTTCCAGTTTATACCCGTTACCCCAAGTCCTAACACCACAAGCCTGTGTGAACAGTCCCTCCTCAGCTTTCCTTGTAGCCCCTTCAGGTACTGGAAGGTCACTATAAGGTCTCCTCGGAGCCTTCTCTTCTCCAGGCAGAGCAACTCCAACGCTCTCAGCCTGTTCTCATATGGAAGGTGCTCCAGCCCTTGGATCGTCTTTGTAGCCCTCCTCTGGAACCATTCCTACAGCTCCGTATTGTTCTTATGCTGAGGATTCCAGAACTGGACACAGTACTCCAGATGAGGTCTCACAAGAGAGGAATAGAGGGGCAGAATCACCTCCCTTGCCCTGCTGGCCACGCTTCTTTTGATACTGAACAGCACCTGTCCCCTTATGGACCCTTGAGGTCACTAACTCATTTGTCATAGATCTCCATCCGGACTTTGAGCCATTGCCTCCTACTCTTTGAATACAAACATCCAACTAGTTTCTTATTCACTGAATAAGACCATCCACCCATTAAATCCATATCTCTCCAATTTAGAGAGGAGGATGTTGTGGTGGACCACGTCAGAGGCTCTACAGATGTCCAGATAGATCACATCTGTCAGTTTGCCTGCGTTCACTGCTGTGGTTACCCCATCATAGAAAGCCACTAAGTTGGTCATACAGGACTTGCCCCTAGTGAAGCCATGCTGTCTGCCATTAATCACCTCCTCGTCCTCCATGTGCTTTAGCACAGCTTCTAGGAGGATCTGTTCTATGATCTTCCCAGGCACAGAGGTGAAGCTAACAGGTCGGTAGTTCTCAGGGTCATCTTTCCTACCCTCTTTAAAAAATGGGGACAATGTTACCCTTCTTCCAGTCACCAGGGACTTAATCAATGATATCTTCATCAATGATATAGACAGTGAGACTGAGTGCATCCTCAGCAAGTTTGCAGATGACACCAAGCTGCGTGGTATAGTTGCCACATTGGAAGGATGGGATGCCATCCAGAGGGACCTTGATGGGCTGGAGAAGTGGGCCTGTGAGAACCTCATGAGGTTCAACAAGGCCAAGTTCAAGGCCCTACACCTGGGTCAGGGCAATCCCCGTTTTCAGTACACGATGTGAGATAACATGATTGAGAGCTGCCCTGCAGAGAAGGACTTGGGGGTGCTGGTCGATGAGAGGCTCAACATGAGCTGACAATGTGAGCGCGCAGCCCAAAAGGCCAAATATATCCTGGGCTGCACCAAAAGAAGTGTGGCCAGCAGGTCGAGGGAAGTGATTCTGCCTCTCTATTCCTCTCTTGTGAGACCTCATCTGGAATATTGTGCCCAGTTCTGGAATCCTCAACATGAGAAGGATATGGAGCTGTTGGAACGGGTCCAGAGGAGGGCTACAAGGATGATCAGAGAACTGGAGCACCTTCCATATGAGGACAAGCTGAGAGAGCTGGGCTTGTTCTGCCTGGAGAAGGCTCTGAGGAGGTCTTATAGCTACCTTACAGTACCTGAAAAGGGCTACAGGAAAGCTTGAGAGAGATTATTCATAAAGGCTTGTGGCAATAGGATGAGGGGACTGAGTATAAACTGGAGAGGGGCAGATTTAGACTAGACATTTGGAAGAATTTCTTCACCATGAGAGTGGTGAGACTCTGGGACATGTTGCCAAGGGAAGTTGTAGATGCCCCATCCCTTGAGGTGTTCAAGGCCAGGCTGGATGGGGCCTTGGGCAGCCTGATCTAGTGGGATGTCCCTGTCCATGGCAAGGGGGTTGGAACTAGATGATCTTTCAACCTTCATCCCTTCCAACTCTAACTATTCTACGATTCTATGATTC
>JAUNZM010002357.1:0-36838 GCA_033459285.1 Clamator glandarius
CCAGACCCTTCTAGAGCTGCCCAGGACCCTTCTAAAAGCCTCCAGACCCTTCTAGAGCCACGCAGGACCCTTCTAGAGTCCCCCAGACCCTTCAAGATGCTCCCAGGACCTTCATAAAAACACCCAGACCATTCTAGAGTCTAACAGGACCCTTCAAAAAGCCCCCAGACCCTTCTAGAGGCCCCAGGACCCTTCTAAAAGCCCCCAGACACTTCTAGACCCTCCCTGGATCATTCTAAAAGCACCCAGACCATTTTACAGCCCCCCAGGAACCTTCTAAAAGCTTCCAGACACTTCTAGAGGCACCCAGGACCCTTCTGAAAGCACCCAGACCCTTCTAGAGACCCCCAGGACCCTTCTAAAAGACCCCAGACCCTTCTAGAGCCCCCCAGAATACTTCTAAAAGCCTACAGAACCTTCTAGATCCCTCCAGGAACCTTCTAAAATCCCCAGACCCATCTATAGCCCCCCAGGACACATCTAAAAACACCCAGACCCTTCTAGAGCACCCAGGACCCTTCTAAAAGCCCCCACACCCTTCTAGAGGCCTCCAGGACCCTTCTAAAAGCCCCAGACCCGTCTATAGCCTCCCAGGACCATTCTAACAGCCCCCAGACCCTTCTAGAGGCCCTCAGGGCCCCTCTAAAGGTCCCCAGGCCATTCTAGAGCCCCCCAGGACCCTTCTAAAGGTCCCCAGACCCTTCTAGAGCAACCCAGGACCCTTCTAAAAGCCCCCAGACCCTTCTAGAGCCCCCCAGGACCCTTCTAAAAGACCCCAGGACATTCTAGAGCTCCCCAGGACCCTTGTAAAAGCCCCCAGAGCCTTCTAGAGCCCCACAGGACCCTTCTAAAAGCCCCCAGACCCTTCTAGAGCCCCCCAGAATAATTCTAAAAGCCTACAGAACCTTCTAGATCCCCCCAGGAACCTTCTAAAATCCCCAGACCCATCTAGAGCCCCCCAGGACACATCTAAAAGCCCCCAGACCATTCTAGAGGCCCCCAGGACCTTTCTAAAAGCCCCCAGACCCTTCTAGAGCCCCCCAGAATACTTCTAAAAGCCTACAGAACCTTCTAGATCCTGCCAGGAACATTCTAAAAGCCCCCAGACCCATCTAGAGCCCCCCAGGACACATCTAAAAACACCCAGACCCTTCTAGAGCCACCCAGGACCCTTCTAAAAGACCCCAGACCCTTCTAGAGCACCCCAGGGCCCTTCTAAAAGCCCCCAGACCCTTCTAGAGCCTCCCAGGACCCTTCTAAAAGACACCAGACACTTCTAGAGCCCCCCCGGACCATTCTAAAAGCCCCCAGACCCCTCTAGAGCCCCCCAGGACCTTTCTAAAAGCCCCCAGACCCTTCTAGAGCTCCCCAGGACCCTTCTAGAAGACCCCAGATATTTCTAGACCCCCCAGGACCCTTCTAAAAGACCCTAGACCCTTCTAGAGCCCCCCAGGACCATTCTAAAAGCCCCCAGACCCTTCTAGAGCCCCCCAGGACCATTCTAAAAGCCCCCTGACCCTTCTAGAGCCAACCAGGACCCTTCTAAAAGATCCTAGACCTTTCTAGAGCCACCCAGGACCCTTCGAAAAGCACCCAGACCCTTCTAGAGCCTCCCCGGATCCTTCTAAAAGGCCACTGACCCTTCTAGAGCGACCCAGGACCCTTCTGAAAGCCCCCAGACCCTTCTAGAGCACCCCAGGACCCTTTTAAAAGCCCCCAGACCATTCTAGACACTCCCAGGATCCTTCTAAAAGCACCCAGACCCTTCTAGAGCCCTCCAGGACCCTTCTAAAAGCCCCCAGACCCTTCTAGAGCCCCCCAGGACCCATCTAAAAGCCCCCAGACCATTCTAGAGGCCCCCAGGACCTTTCTAAAAGCACCCAGACGCTTCTAGAGGCCCCCAGGACCGTTCCAAATGCCCCCAGAACCTTCTAGAGCCCCCCAGGACCCTTCTCAAAGACCCCAGACTCTTCTAGAGCCCCCCAGGACCCTTCTCAAAGACCCCAGACCCTTCTAGAGCCCCCAGGTCCCTTCTAAAAGCCCCCAGACCCTTCCAGAGCCCATCTGGAACATTCTAAAAGACACCAGACCCTTCTAGAGCTGCCCAGGACCCTTCTAAAAGCCTCCAGACCCTTCTAGAGCCACGCAGGACCCTTCTAGAGTCCCCCAGACCCTTCAAGATGCTCCCAGGACCTTCATAAAAACACCCAGACCATTCTAGAGTCTAACAGGACCCTTCAAAAAGCCCCCAGACCCTTCTAGAGGCCCCAGGACCCTTCTAAAAGCCCCCAGACACTTCTAGACCCTCCCTGGATCATTCTAAAAGCACCCAGACCATTTTACAGCCCCCCAGGAACCTTCTAAAAGCTTCCAGACACTTCTAGAGGCACCCAGGACCCTTCCAAAAGCTCCCAGACCCTTCTAGAGACCCCCAGGACCCTTCTAAAAGACCCCAGACCCTTCTAGAGCCCCCCAGAATACTTCTAAAAGCCTACAGAACCTTCTAGATCCCTCCAGGAACCTTCTAAAATCCCCAGACCCATCTATAGCCCCCCAGGACACATCTAAAAACACCCAGACCCTTCTAGAGCACCCAGGACCCTTCTAAAAGCCCCCACACCCTTCTAGAGGCCTCCAGGACCCTTCTAAAAGCCCCAGACCCGTCTATAGCCTCCCAGGACCATTCTAACAGCCCCCAGACCCTTCTAGAGGCCCTCAGGGCCCCTCTAAAGGTCCCCAGGCCATTCTAGAGCCCCCCAGGACCCTTCTAAAGGTCCCCAGACCCTTCTAGAGCAACCCAGGACCCTTCTAAAAGCCCCCAGACCCTTCTAGAGCCCCCCAGGACCCTTCTAAAAGACCCCAGGACATTCTAGAGCTCCCCAGGACCCTTGTAAAAGCCCCCAGAGCCTTCTAGAGCCCCACAGGACCCTTCTAAAAGCCCCCAGACCCTTCTAGAGCCCCCCAGAATAATTCTAAAAGCCTACAGAACCTTCTAGATCCCCCCAGGAACCTTCTAAAATCCCCAGACCCATCTAGAGCCCCCCAGGACACATCTAAAAACACCCAGACCGTTCTAGAGCCGCCCAGGGCCCTTCTAAAATCCCCCAGACCCTTCTAGAGCCTCCAAGGACCCTTCTTAAAGACACCAGACACTTCTAGAGGCCCCCAGGACCCTTCTAAAAGCCCCCAGATATTTCTAGAGAACCCAGGGACCCTTCTAATAGCCCCCTGACACTTCTAGAGACTCCCCGGATCCTTGTAAAAGCCCCCAGACCCTTCTAGAGCCCGCCAGGACGCTTTTAAAAGCCTCCAGACCCTTCTAGAAGCACCCAGGACCCTTCTAAAAGCACCTAGACCCTTCTAGAGCCCCCCAGGACACTTCTAAATGACCCCAGATATTTCTAGAGCCCCCCAGGACCATTCTAAAAGCCCCCAGACTCTTCTAGAGCACCCCAGGACCCTTCGAAAAGCACCCTGACCCTTCTAGAGCCGCCCAGGACCATTCTAAAAGCCCCCTGACCCTTCTAGATCCACCCAGGACCCTTCTAAAAGCCCCCAGACCCTTCTAGAGGACCCAAGGGCCCCTCTAAAGGTCCCCAGACCCTTCTAGAGGCCCCCAGTACCCTTCTAGAGGCCACTAGGACCCTTCTAAAAGCCCCCAGACCCTTCTAGAGCCACCCAGGACCCTTCTAAAAGCCCCCAGACCCTTCTAGAGCCCCCCAGGACCCTTTTAAAAGCCCCCAGACCTTTCTAGAGGCTCCCAGGTCACTTCTAAAAGCTTCCAGACCCATCTAGAGCCCCCCAGGACCCTTCTAAAAGCCCCCAGACCCTTCTAGAGCCCCCCAGAACCCTTCTAAAAGCCCCCAGACCCTTCTAGAGCCACCCAGGACCCTTCTAAAAGCTTCCAGACCCTTCTAGAGGCCCCCAGGACCCTTCTAAAAGCCCCCAGACCCTTCTAGAGCCCCCCAGGACCCTTCTAAAAGCACCCAGAACCTTCTAGAGGCCCCCAGGACCCTTCTAACGCACCCAGACCCTTCTAGACCCTCCCCGGATCCTTCTAAAAGCCCCCAGACTCTTCTAGAGCCCCCCAGGACCCTTCTAAATGCCTCCAGACCCTTCTAGAGCCTCCCAGGACCCTTCTAAGAGCCACCAGACCTTTCTAGAGGCACCCAGGGCCCCTCTTAAGTCCCCCAGACCATTCTAGGACACCCCAGGACCCTTCTAAAAGACCTCAGACCCTTCTAGAGCCACCCTGGACCCTTCTAAAAGCCCCCAGACCGTTCTAGAGGCCCCCAGGACCCATCTAAAAGCCCCCAGACCCTTCTAGAGCCCCCCAGGACCCTTCTAAAAGCCCCCAGACCCTTCTAGATCCTCTCAGGACCCTTCTAAAAGCCCCCAGACCCTTCTAGAGCCTCCCAGGACCCTTCTAAAAGCCCCCAGACCCTTCTAGAGCCCCCCAGTACCCTTCTGAAAGCACCCAGACCCTTCTAGAGCCCCCCAGGACCCTTCTAAATGCCCCCAGACCCTTCTAGAGCCACCCAGGACCCTTCTGAAAGCCCCCAGACCCTTCTAGACCCTCCCAGGACCCTTCTAAAAGCACCCAGACCCTTCTAGAGCCCCCCCGGACCATTCTAAAAGCCCCCAGACCCTTCTAGAGCCCCCCAGGACCCTTCCAAAAGCCCCCAGACACCTCTAGAGGCACCCAGGACCATTCTAAAAGCCCCCACACCCTTCTAGAGGCCTCCAGGACCCTTCTAAAAGCCCCAGACCCGTCTATAGCCTCCCAGGACCATTCTAAAAGCCCCCAGACCTTTCTAGAGGCACTCAGGGCACCTCTAAAGGTCCCCAGGCCCTTCTAGAGCCCCCCAGGACCCTTCTAAAGGTCCCCAGACCCTTCTAGAGCAACCCAGGACCCTTCTAAAAGCCCCCAGACCCTTCTAGAGCCCCCCAGGACACATCTAAAAACACCCAGACCCTTCTAGAGCACCCCAGGACCCTTCTAAAAGCCCCAGACCCTTCTAGAGCCTCCCAGGACCCTTCTAAAAGACACCAGACACTTCTAGAGCCCCCCCGGACCATTCTAAAAGCCCCCAGACCCTTCTAGAGCCTCCCAGGACCCTTCTTAAAGCCCTCAGACCCTTCTAGAGCCACCCAGGACCCTTCTGAAAGCCCCCAGACCCTTCTAGAGACACCCAGGACCCTTCTAAATGCACCCAGACCCTTCTAGAGCCCCCCAGGACCCTTCTAAACGCCCCCAGACCCTTCTAGAGCCCCCCAGTACCCTTCTGAAAGCCCCCAGACCCTTCTAGAGCCCCCCAGGACCCTTCTAAATGCCCCCAGACCCTTCTAGAGCCACCCAGGACCCTTCTGAAAGCCCCCAGACCCTTCTAGACCCTCCCAGGACCCTTCTAAAAGCCCCCAGGCCGTTCTAGAGGCCCCCAGGACCCTTCTAAAAGCCCCCAGACCCTTCTAGAGCCCCACAGTACCCTTCTAAAAGCCCCCAGACCCTTCTAGATCCTCCCAGGACCCTTCTAAAAGTCCCCAGACCCTTCTAGAGAACCCCAGGACCCTATAAAAGCCCTCAGACCCTTCTTGAGGCAACCAGAACCCTTCCAAAAGCCCCCAGACCCTTCTAGAGCCCCCCAGGACCCTTCTAAAAGCACCCAGACCCTTCTACAGCCCCACAGGACCATTCTAAAAGCCCCCAGACCCTTCTAGACCCCCCCCGGACCCTTCTAATAGCCCCGAGACCCTTCTAGATGCACCCAGGACCCTTCTAAAAGCCACCAGACCCTTCTAGAGGCCCCCAGGACCCTTCTAAATGTCCCCAGACCCTTCTAGAGCCACCCAGGACCCTTCTAAAAGACCCCAGACCCTTCCAGAGCCCCCCAGGACCCTTCTAAAAGTCTCTAGACCCTTCTAGAGCCCCACCGGACCCTTCTAAAAGCCCCCAGACCGTTCTAGAGGCCCCCAGGACACTTCTAAATTCCCCCAGACCCTTCTAGATCCTCCCAGGACCCTTCTAAAAGCCCCCAGACCCTTCTAGAGACCGTCAGGACACTTCTAAAAGCCCGCAGACACTTCTAGACACTCCCCGGATCCTTCTAAAAGCCTCCATACCCTTCTAGAGATCGCCAGAACCCTATAAAAGCCCTCAGACCCTTCTTGAGGCAACCAGGACCCTTCCAAAAGCACCCAGACACATCTAGAGGCCCCCAGGGCCCCTCTTAAGGCCCCCCGTCCCTTCCAGAGCCCCCCTGGATCCTTCTAAAAGCCCCCAGACCCTTCTAGAGCACCCCAGGACCCTTCTAAAAGGCCCCAGACCCTTCTAGAGCCACCCTGGACCCTTCTAAAAGAACCCAGACCCTTCCAGAGCCCCCCAGGACCCTTCTAAAAACACCCAGACCCTTCTAGAGACCCCCAGGAGCCTTCTAAAAGCCCCCAGACCCTTCTAGACCCCCCCAGGACCCTTCTAATAGACCCCAGACCCTTCTAGATGCACCCAGGACCCTTCTAAAAGCCACAGGACCCTTCTAGAGGCCCCCAGGACACTTCTAAAAGTCCCCAGACCCTTCTAGAGCCCCACAGGACCCTTCTAAAAGACCCCAGACCCTTCTAGAGGCCCCCAGGACCCTTCTAAAAGTCTCTAGACCCTTCTAGAGCCCCCCCGGACCCTTCTAAAAGCACCCAGACACTTCTAGACCCTCCCCGGATCATTCTAAAAGCCCCCAGACCATTTTACAGCCTCCCAGGACCCTTCTAAAAGCCTCCAGACACTTCTAGAGCCCCCCAGGACCCTTCCAAAAGCCCCCAGACCCTTCTAGAGCACCCAGGACCCTTCTAAAAGCCCCCACACCCTTCTAGAGGCCTCCAGGACCCTTCTAAAAGCCCCAGACCCGTCTATAGCCTCCCAGGACTATTCTAACAGCCCCCAGACCTTTCTAGAGGCCCTCAGGGCCCCTCTAAAGGTCCCCAGGCCATTCTAGAGCCCCCCAGGACCCTTCTAAAGGTCCCCAGACCCTTCTAGAGCAACCCAGGACCCTTCTAAAAGCCCCCAGACCCTTCTAGAGCCCCCCAGGACCCTTCTAAAAGACCCCAGGACATTCTAGAGCTCCCCAGGACCCTTGTAAAAGCCCCCAGAGCCTTCTAGAGCCCCCCAGGACCCTTCTAAAAGCCCCCAGACCCTTCTAGAGCCCCCCAGAATACTTCTAAAAGCCTACAGAACCTTCTAGATCCTGCCAGGAACATTCTAAAAGCCCCCAGACCCATCTAGAGCCCCCCAGGACACATCTAAAAACACCCAGACCCTTCTAGAGCCACCCAGGACCCTTCTAAAAGACCCCAGACCCTTCTAGAGCACCCCAGGGCCCTTCTAAAAGCCCCCAGACCCTTCTAGAGCCTCCCAGGACCCTTCTAAAAGACACCAGACACTTCTAGAGCCCCCCCGGACCATTCTAAAAGCCCCCAGACCCCTCTAGAGCCCCCCAGGACCTTTCTAAAAGCCCCCAGACCCTTCTAGAGCTCCCCAGGACCCTTCTAGAAGACCCCAGATATTTCTAGACCCCCCAGGACCCTTCTAAAAGACCCTAGACCCTTCTAGAGCCCCCCAGGACCATTCTAAAAGCCCCCAGACCCTTCTAGAGCCCCCCAGGACCATTCTAAAAGCCCCCTGACCCTTCTAGAGCCAACCAGGACCCTTCTAAAAGATCCTAGACCTTTCTAGAGCCACCCAGGACCCTTCGAAAAGCACCCAGACCCTTCTAGAGCCTCCCCGGATCCTTCTAAAAGGCCACTGACCCTTCTAGAGCGACCCAGGACCCTTCTGAAAGCCCCCAGACCCTTCTAGAGCACCCCAGGACCCTTTTAAAAGCCCCCAGACCATTCTAGACACTCCCAGGATCCTTCTAAAAGCACCCAGACCCTTCTAGAGCCCTCCAGGACCCTTCTAAAAGCCCCCAGACCCTTCTAGAGCCCCCCAGGACCCATCTAAAAGCCCCCAGACCATTCTAGAGGCCCCCAGGACCTTCTAAAAGCACCCAGACGCTTCTAGAGGCCCCCAGGACCGTTCCAAATGCCCCCAGAACCTTCTAGAGCCCCCCAGGACCCTTCTCAAAGACCCCAGACTCTTCTAGAGCCCCCCAGGACCCTTCTCAAAGACCCCAGACCCTTCTAGAGCCCCCCAGGTCCCTTCTAAAAGCCCCCAGACCCTTCCAGAGCCCATCTGGAACATTCTAAAAGACACCAGACCCTTCTAGAGCTGCCCAGGACCCTTCTAAAAGCCTCCAGACCCTTCTAGAGCCACGCAGGACCCTTCTAGAGTCCCCCAGACCCTTCAAGATGCTCCCAGGACCTTCATAAAAACACCCAGACCATTCTAGAGTCTAACAGGACCCTTCAAAAAGCCCCCAGACCCTTCTAGAGGCCCCAGGACCCTTCTAAAAGCCCCCAGACACTTCTAGACCCTCCCTGGATCATTCTAAAAGCACCCAGACCATTTTACAGCCCCCCAGGAACCTTCTAAAAGCTTCCAGACACTTCTAGAGGCACCCAGGACCCTTCCAAAAGCTCCCAGACCCTTCTAGAGACCCCCAGGACCCTTCTAAAAGACCCCAGACCCTTCTAGAGCCCCCCAGAATACTTCTAAAAGCCTACAGAACCTTCTAGATCCCTCCAGGAACTTTCTAAAATCCCCAGACCCATCTATAGCCCCCCAGGACACATCTAAAAACACCCAGACCCTTCTAGAGCACCCAGGACCCTTCTAAAAGCCCCCACACCCTTCTAGAGGCCTCCAGGACCCTTCTAAAAGCCCCAGACCCGTCTATAGCCTCCCAGGACCATTCTAACAGCCCCCAGACCCTTCTAGAGGCCCTCAGGGCCCCTCTAAAGGTCCCCAGGCCATTCTAGAGCCCCCCAGGACCCTTCTAAAGGTCCCCAGACCCTTCTAGAGCAACCCAGGACCCTTCTAAAAGCCCCCAGACCCTTCTAGAGCCCCCCAGGACCCTTCTAAAAGACCCCAGGACATTCTAGAGCTCCCCAGGACCCTTGTAAAAGCCCCCAGAGCCTTCTAGAGCCCCACAGGACCCTTCTAAAAGCCCCCAGACCCTTCTAGAGCCCCCCAGAATAATTCTAAAAGCCTACAGAACCTTCTAGATCCCCCCAGGAACCTTCTAAAATCCCCAGACCCATCTAGAGCCCCCCAGGACACATCTAAAAAACACCCAGACCGTTCTAGAGCCGCCCAGGGCCCTTCTAAAATCCCCCAGACCCTTCTAGAGCCTCCAAGGACCCTTCTTAAAGACACCAGACACTTCAAGAGCCCCCCAGGACCATTCTAAATGCCCCCTGACACTTCTAGAGGCCCCCAGGACCCTTCTAAAAGCCCCCAGATATTTCTAGAGAACCCAGGGACCCTTCTAATAGCCCCCTGACACTTCTAGAGACTCCCCGGATCCTTGTAAAAGCCCCCAGACCCTTCTAGAGCCCGCCAGGACGCTTTTAAAAGCCTCCAGACCCTTCTAGAAGCACCCAGGACCCTTCTAAAAGCACCTAGACCCTTCTAGAGCCCCCCAGGACACTTCTAAATGACCCCAGATATTTCTAGAGCCCCCCAGGACCATTCTAAAAGCCCCCAGACTCTTCTAGAGCACCCCAGGACCCTTCGAAAAGCACCCTGACCCTTCTAGAGCCGCCCAGGACCATTCTAAAAGCCCCCTGACCCTTCTAGATCCACCCAGGACCCTTCTAAAAGCCCCCAGACCCTTCTAGAGGACCCAAGGGCCCCTCTAAAGGTCCCCAGACCCTTCTAGAGGCCCCCAGTACCCTTCTAGAGGCCACTAGGACCCTTCTAAAAGCACCAAAACCCTTCTAGAGCCACCCAGGACCCTTCTAAAAGCCCCCAGACCCTTCTAGAGCCCCCCAGGACCCTTTTAAAAGCCCCCAGACCTTTCTAGAGGCTCCCAGGTCACTTCTAAAAGCTTCCAGACCCATCTAGAGCCCCCCAGGACCCTTCTAAAAGCCCCCAGACCCTTCTAGAGCCCCCCAGGACACATCTAAAAACACCCAGACCGTTCTAGAGCCGCCCAGGGCCCTTCTAAAATCCCCCAGACCCTTCTAGAGCCTCCAAGGACCCTTCTTAAAGACACCAGACACTTCAAGAGCCCCCCAGGACCATTCTAAATGCCCCCTGACACTTCTAGAGGCCCCCAGGACCCTTCTAAAAGCCCCCAGATATTTCTAGAGAACCCAGGGACCCTTCTAATAGCCCCCTGACACTTCTAGAGACTCCCCGGATCCTTGTAAAAGCCCCCAGACCCTTCTAGAGCCCGCCAGGACGCTTTTAAAAGCCTCCAGACCCTTCTAGAAGCACCCAGGACCCTTCTAAAAGCACCTAGACCCTTCTAGAGCCCCCCAGGACACTTCTAAATGACCCCAGATATTTCTAGAGCCCCCCAGGACCATTCTAAAAGCCCCCAGACTCTTCTAGAGCACCCCAGGACCCTTCGAAAAGCACCCTGACCCTTCTAGAGCCGCCCAGGACCATTCTAAAAGCCCCCTGACCCTTCTAGATCCACCCAGGACCCTTCTAAAAGCCCCCAGACCCTTCTAGAGGACCCAAGGGCCCCTCTAAAGGTCCCCAGACCCTTCTAGAGGCCCCCAGTACCCTTCTAGAGGCCACTAGGACCCTTCTAAAAGCCCCCAGACCCTTCTAGAGCCACCCAGGACCCTTCTAAAAGCCCCCAGACCCTTCTAGAGCCCCCCAGGACCCTTTTAAAAGCCCCCAGACCTTTCTAGAGGCTCCCAGGTCACTTCTAAAAGCTTCCAGACCCATCTAGAGCCCCCCAGGACCCTTCTAAAAGCCCCCAGACCCTTCTAGAGCCCCCCAGAACCCTTCTAAAAGCCCCCAGACCCTTCTAGAGCCACCCAGGACCCTTCTAAAAGCTTCCAGACCCTTCTAGAGGCCCCCAGGACCCTTCTAAAAGCCCCCAGACCCTTCTAGAGCCCCCCAGGACCCTTCTAAAAGCACCCAGAACCTTCTAGAGGCCCCCAGGACCCTTCTAACGCACCCAGACCCTTCTAGACCCTCCCCGGATCCTTCTAAAAGCCCCCAGACCCTTCTAGAGCCCCCCAGGACCCTTCTAAATGCCTCCAGACCCTTCTAGAGCCTCCCAGGACCCTTCTAAGAGCCACCAGACCTTTCTAGAGGCACCCAGGGCCCCTCTTAAGTCCCCCAGACCATTCTAGGACACCCCAGGACCCTTCTAAAAGACCTCAGACCCTTCTAGAGCCACCCTGGACCCTTCTAAAAGCCCCCAGACCGTTCTAGAGGCCCCCAGGACCCATCTAAAAGCCCCCAGACCCTTCTAGAGCCCCCCAGGACCCTTCTAAAAGCCCCCAGACCCTTCTAGATCCTCTCAGGACCCTTCTAAAAGCCCCCAGACCCTTCTAGAGCCTCCCACGACCCTTCTAAAAGCCCCCAGACCCTTCTAGAGCCCCCCAGTACCCTTCTGAAAGCACCCAGACCCTTCTAGAGCCCCCCAGGACCCTTCTAAATGCCCCCAGACCCTTCTAGAGCCACCCAGGACCCTTCTGAAAGCCCCCAGACCCTTCTAGACCCTCCCAGGACCCTTCTAAAAGCACCCAGACCCTTCTAGAGCCCCCCCGGACCATTCTAAAAGCCCCCAGACCCTTCTAGAGCCCCCCAGGACCCTTCCAAAAGCCCCCAGACACCTCTAGAGGCACCCAGGACCATTCTAAAAGCCCCCACACCCTTCTAGAGGCCTCCAGGACCCTTCTAAAAGCCCCAGACCCGTCTATAGCCTCCCAGGACCATTCTAAAAGCCCCCAGACCTTTCTAGAGGCACTCAGGGCACCTCTAAAGGTCCCCAGGCCCTTCTAGAGCCCCCCAGGACCCTTCTAAAGGTCCCCAGACCCTTCTAGAGCAACCCAGGACCCTTCTAAAAGCCCCCAGACCCTTCTAGAGCCCCCCAGGACACATCTAAAAACACCCAGACCCTTCTAGAGCCCCCCAGGACCCTTCTAAAAGCCCCAGACCCTTCTAGAGCCTCCCAGGACCCTTCTAAAAGACACCAGACACTTCTAGAGCCCCCCCGGACCATTCTAAAAGCCCCCAGACCCTTCTAGAGCCCCCCAGGACCCTTCTAAAAGCCCCCAGACCCTTCTAGAGACCCCCAGGACCATTCTAAAAGCCCCCAGACCCTTCTAGAGCCCCCCAGGACCATTCTAAAAGCCCCCTGACCCTTCTAGAGCCACCCAGGACCCTTCTAAAAGCCCCTAGACACTTCTAGGGGCCCCCAGGACACTTCTAAAAGCCCCCAGACCCTTCTAGAGCCCCCCAGGACCCTTCTAAAAGCCCCCAGACCTTTCTAGAGCCACCCAGGACCCTTCGAAAAGCACCCAGACCCTTCTAGAGCCACCCAGGACCCTTCTAAAAGAACCCAGATAATTCTACAGCCCCCCAGGACCATTCTAAAAGCCACCAGACCCCTCTAGATCCTCCCAGGGCCCTTCGAAAAGCACCCTGACCCTTCTAGAGCCCCCAGGACAATTCTAAAAGCACCCTGACCCTTCTAGAGCCACCCAGTTCCCTTCTAAAATCCCCTAGACACTTCTAGAGTCTCCCAGGACCCTTCTAAAAGCCACCAGACCTTTCTAGAGCCTCCCAGGACCCTTCGAAAAGCACCCAGACCCTTCTAGAGCCCCCCAGGACCCTTCTAAAAGACCCCAGACCCTTCTAGAGCCCCCCAGGACCCTTCTAAAAGCCCCCAGACCCTTCTAGAGCCCCCCAGGGCCCTTCTAAAAACAGCCAGACACTTCTAGAGCCACCCCGGATCCTTCTAAAAGCCCACTGACCCTTCTAGAGGACCCCAGGACTATTTTAAAAGCTCACAGAACATTCTAGAGGACCCCAGGGCCACTCTTAAGGCCCCCTGACCATTCTAGAGCCCACCAGGACCCGTCTAAAAGCCCCCAGACACTTCTAGAGGCCCCCAGGACCCTTCTAAAAGCCCCCAGACCCTTCTAGAGCCCACCAGAACCCTTCTAAAAGCACCCAGACCTTCTAGAGCCTACCCGGATCCTTCTAAAAGGCCACTGACCCTTCTAGAGCGACCCAGGACCCTTCTGAAAGCCCCCAGACCCTTCTAGAGCACCCCAGGACCCTTTTAAAAGCCCCCAGACCATTCTAGACACTCCCAGGATCCTTCTAAAAGCACCCAGACCCTTCTAGAGCCCTCCAGGACCCTTCTAAAAGCCCCCAGACCCTTCTAGAGCCCCCCAGGACCCATCTAAAAGCCCCCAGACCATTCTAGAGGCCCACAGGACCCTTCTAAAAGCACCCAGACCCTTCTAGAGGCCCCCAGGACCGTTCCAAATGCCCCCAGAACCTTCTAGAGCCCCCCAGGACCCTTCTAAAAGAACCCAGACTCTTCTAGAGCCCCCCAGGACCCTTCTCAAAGACCCCAGACCCTTCTAGAGCCCCCCAGGTCCCTTCTAAAAGCCCCCAGACCCTTCCAGAGCCCATCTGTAACATTCTAAAAGACACCAGACCCTTCAAGAGCCGCCCAGGACCCTTCTAAAAGACTCCAGACCCTTCTAGAGCCACGCATTACCCTTCTAGAGTCCCCCAGACCCTTCAAGATGCCCCCAGGACCTTCATAAAAACACTCAGACCATTCTAGAGTCTAACAGGACCCTTCAAAAAGCCCCCAGACCCTTCTAGAGGCCCCAGGACCCTTCTAAAAGCCCCCAGACACTTCTAGACCCTCCCCGGATCATTCTAAAAGCACCCAGACCATTTTACAGCCCCCCAGGAACCTTCTAAAAGCCTCCAGACCTTTCTAGAGGCCCTCAGGGCCCCTCTAAAGGTCCCCAGACCATTCTAGAGCGCCCCAGGACCCTTCTAAAAGCCCCCAGACCCTTCTAGAGACCCCCAGGACCCTTCTGAAAGCACCCAGACCCTTCTAGAGACCCCCAGGACCCGTCTAAATGTACCCAGACCCTTCTAGAGCATCCCAGGACCCTTCTAAAAGCCCCCAGACCCTTCTAGAGACCCCCAGGACAATTCAAAAAGCCCCCAGACCCTTCTAGAGCCACCCAGGACACTTCTAAAAGCACCCAGACCCTTTTAGGTCCCCCCATGACCCTTCTAAAAGCCCCCAGACCCTTCTAGAACCCACCAGGACCCTTCTAAATGCCACCAGACCCTTCTAGAGGCACCCAGGACCTTTCTAAATGCCCCAAGACCCTTCTAGAGTCCCCCTGGACCCTTCTAAAAGAACCCAGACCCTTCTAGAGGAACCCAGGACACATCTAAAAACACCCAGAACCTTCTAGAGCCCCCCAGGACCCATCTAAAAACACCGAGACCCTTCTAGAGCCCCCCAGGACCGTTCTAAAAGCCCCCAGACCCTTCTAGAGCCCCCCCAGGACCCTTCTGAAAGCACCCAGAACCTTCTAGAGCCCCCCAGGACCCGTATAAAATACCCAGACCCTTCTAGATCATCCCAGGACCCTTCTAAAAGCCCCTGACCTTTCTAGAGCCTCCCAGGACCCTTCTAAAAGCCCCCAGACCCTTCTAGAGACCCCCAGGACCATTCTAAAAGCCCCAAGACCATTCTAGAGCCACCCAGGACCCTTCTAAAAGAACCCAGACCCTTCTAGAGCCTCCCAGGACCTTTCTAAAAGCCCCCAGACCATTCTAGAGCCCCCCAGGACCCTTCTAAAAGCCCCCAGACCCTTCTAGAGCCCCCCAGGACCCTTCTAAAAGCACCCAGAACCTTCTAGAGGCCCCCAGGACCCTTCTAACGCACCCAGACCCTTCTAGACCCTCCCCGGATCCTTCTAAAAGCCCCCAGACCCTTCTAGAGCCCCCCAGGACCCTTCTAAATGCCTCCAGACCCTTCTAGAGCCTCCCAGGACCCTTCTAAGAGCCACCAGACCTTTCTAGAGGCACCCAGTGCCCCTCTTAAGTCCCCCAGACCATTCTAGGACACCCCAGGACCCTTCTAAAAGACCTCAGACTCTTCTAGACCTTCCCAGGACCCTTCTAAAAGCCCCCAGACCGTTCTAGAGGCCCCCAGGACCCATCTAAAAGCCCCCAGACCCTTCTAGAGCCCCCCAGGACCCTTCTAAAAGCCCCCAGACCCTTCTAGAGCCTCTCAGGACCCTTCTAAAAGCCCACAGACCCTTCTAGAGCCTCCCAGGACCCTTCTAAAAGCCCTCAGACCCTTCTAGAGCCACCCAGGACCATTCTGAAAGCCCCCAGACCCTTCTAGAGACACCCAGGACCCTTCTAAATGCACCCAGGCCCTTCTAGAGCCCCCCAGGACCCTTCTAAACGCCCCCAGACCCTTCTATAGCCCCCCAGTACCCTTCTGAAAGCCCCCAGACCCTTCTAGAGCCCCCCAGGACCCTTCTAAATGCCCCCAGACCCTTCTAGAGCCACCCAGGACCCTTCTGAAAGCCCCCAGACCCTTCTAGACCCTCCCAGGACCCTTCTAAAAGCCCCCAGGCCGTTCTAGAGGCCCCCAGGACCCTTCTAAAAGCCCCCAGACCCTTCTAGAGCCCCACAGTACCCTTCTAAAAGCCCCCAGACCCTTCTAGATCCTCCCAGGACCCTTCTAAAAGTCCCCAGACCCTTCTAGAGAACCCCAGGACCCTATAAAAGCCCTCAGACCCTTCTTGAGGCAACCAGAACCCTTCCAAAAGCACCCAGACCCTTCTAGAGCCTCCCAGGACAATTCTAAAAGCCCCCAGACCCTTCTAGAGCCCCCCAGGACCCTTCTAAAAGCACCCAGACCATTCTACAGCCCCACAGGACCATTCTAAAAGCCCCCAGACCCTTCTAGACCCCCCCCGGACCCTTCTAATAGCCCCGAGACCCTTCTAGATGCACCCAGGACCCTTCTAAAAGACACCAGACCCTTCTAGAGGCCCCCAGGACCCTTCTAAATGTCCCCAGACCCTTCTAGAGCCCCCCAGGACCCTTCTAAAAGACCCCAGACCCTTCCAGAGCCCCCCAGGACCCTTCTAAAAGCCCCCAGACCGTTCTAGAGGCCCCCAGGACACTTCTAAATTCCCCCAGACCCTTCTAGAGCCCCACAGGACCCTTCTAAAAGTCCCCAGACCCTTCTAGATCCTCCCAGGACCCTTCTAAAAGCCCCCAGACCCTTCTAGAGACCGTCAGGACACTTCTAAAAGCCCGCAGACACTTCTAGACACACCCCGGATCCTTCTAAAAGCCTCCATACCCTTCTAGAGATCGCCAGAACCCTATAAAAGCCCTCAGACCCTTCTTGAGGCAACCAGGACCATTCCAAAAGCACCCAGACACATCTAGAGGCACCCAGGGCCCATCTTAAGGCCCCCCGTCTATTCCAGAGCCCCCCTGGATCCTTCTAAAAGCCCCCAGACCCTTCTAGAGCACCCCAGGACCCTTCTAAAAGCCCCCAGACCCTTCTAGAGCCACCCTGGACCCTTCTAAAAGAACCCAGACCCTTCCAGAGCCCCCCAGGACCCTTCTAAAAACACCCAGACCCTTCTAGAGACCCCAGGAGCCTTCTAAAAGCCCCCAGACCCTTCTAGACCCCCCCAGGACCCTTCTAATAGCCCCCAGACCCTTCTAGATGCACCCAGGACCCTTCTAAAAGCCACAGGACCCTTCTAGAGGCCCCCAGGACACTTCTAAAAGTCCCCAGACCCTTCTAGAGCCCCACAGGACCCTTCTAAAAGACCCCAGACCCTTCTAGAGGCCCCCAGGACCCTTCTAAAAGTCTCTAGACCCTTCTAGAGCCCCCCCGGACCCTTCTAAAAGCCCCCAGACACTTCTAGACCCTCCCCGGATCATTCTAAAAGCCCCCAGACCATTTTACAGCCCCCCAGGACCCTTCTAAAAGCCTCCAGACACTTCTAGAGCCCCCCAGGACCCTTCCAAAAGCCCCCAGACACCTCTAGAGGCACCCAGGACCATTCTAAAAGCCCCCACACCCTTCTAGAGGCCTCCAGGACCCTTCTAAAAGCCCCAGACCCGTCTATAGCCTCCCAGGACCATTCTAAAAGCCCCCAGACCTTTCTAGAGGCACTCAGGGCCCCTCTAAAGGTCCCCAGGCCCTTCTAGAGCCCCCCAGGACCCTTCTAAAGGTCCCCAGACCCTTCTAGAGCAACCCAGGACCCTTCTAAAAGCCCCCAGACCCTTCTAGAGCCCCCCAGGACACATCTAAAAACACCCAGACCCTTCTAGAGGCCCCCAGGACCCTTCTAAATGTCCCCAGACCCTTCTAGAGCCCCCCAGGACCCTTCTAAAAGACCCCAGACCCTTCCAGAGCCCCCCAGGACCCTTCCAAAAGCCCCCAGACACCTCTAGAGGCACCCAGGACCATTCTAAAAGCCCCCACACCCTTCTAGAGGCCTCCAGGACCCTTCTAAAAGCCCCAGACCCTTCTAGAGCCTCCCAGGACCCTTCTAAAAGACACCAGACACTTCTAGAGCCCCCCCGGACCATTCTAAAAGCCCCCAGACCCTTCTAGAGCCCCCCAGGACCCTTCTAAAAGCCCCCAGACCCTTCTAGAGACCCCCAGGACCATTCTAAAAGCCCCCAGACCCTTCTAGAGCCCCCCAGGACCATTCTAAAAGCCCCCTGACCCTTCTAGAGCCACCCAGGACCCTTCTAAAAGCCCCTAGACACTTCTAGGGGCCCCCAGGACACTTCTAAAAGCCCCCAGACCCTTCTAGAGCCCCCCAGGACCCTTCTAAAAGCCCCCAGACCTTTCTAGAGCCACCCAGGACCCTTCGAAAAGCACCCAGACCCTTCTAGAGCCACCCAGGACCCTTCTAAAAGAACCCAGATAATTCTACAGCCCCCCAGGACCATTCTAAAAGCCACCAGACCCCTCTAGATCCTCCCAGGTCCCTTCGAAAAGCACCCTGACCCTTCTAGAGCCCCCAGGACAATTCTAAAAGCACCCTGACCCTTCTAGAGCCACCCAGTTCCCTTCTAAAATCCCCTAGACACTTCTAGAGTCTCCCAGGACCCTTCTAAAAGCCACCAGACCTTTCTAGAGCCTCCCAGGACCCTTCGAAAAGCACCCAGACCCTTCTAGAGCCCCCCAGGACCCTTCTAAAAGACCCCAGACCCTTCTAGAGCCCCCCAGGACCCTTCTAATTGACCCCAGACCCTTCTAGAGCCCCCCAGGGCCCTTCTAAAAACAGCCAGACACTTCTAGAGCCACCCCGGATCCTTCTAAAAGCCCACTGACCCTTCTAGAGGACCCCAGGACTATTTTAAAAGCTCACAGAACATTCTAGAGGACCCCAGGGCCACTCTTAAGGCCCCCTGACCCTTCTAGAGCCCACCAGGACCCGTCTAAAAGCCCCCAGACACTTCTAGAGGCCCCCAGGACCCTTCTAAAAGCCCCCAGACCCTTCTAGAGCCCACCAGAACCCTTCTAAAAGCACCCAGACCCTTCTAGAGCCTACCCGGATCCTTCTAAAAGGCCACTGACCCTTCTAGAGCGACCCAGGACCCTTCTGAAAGCCCCCAGACCCTTCTAGAGCACCCCAGGACCCTTTTAAAAGCCCCCAGACCATTCTAGACACTCCCAGGATCCTTCTAAAAGCACCCAGACCCTTCTAGAGCCCTCCAGGACCCTTCTAAAAGTCCCCAGACCCTTCTAGAGCCCCCCAGGACCCATCTAAAAGCCCCCAGACCATTCTAGAGGCCCACAGGACCCTTCTAAAAGCACCCAGACCCTTCTAGAGGCCCCCAGGACCGTTCCAAATGCCCCCAGAACCTTCTAGAGCCCCCCAGGACCCTTCTAAAAGAACCCAGACTCTTCTAGAGCCCCCCAGGACCCTTCTCAAAGACCCCAGACCCTTCTAGAGCCCCCCAGGTCCCTTCTAAAAGCCCCCAGACCCTTCCAGAGCCCATCTTGAACATTCTAAAAGACACCAGACCCTTCAAGAGCCGCCCAGGACCCTTCTAAAAGCCTCCAGACCCTTCTAGAGCCACGCATTACCTTTTAAAAGCCCCCCAGACCCTTCAAGATGCCCCCAGGACCTTCATAAAAACACTCAGACCATTCTAGAGTCTAACAGGACCCTTCAAAAAGCCCCCAGACCCTTCTAGAGGCCCCAGGACCCTTCTAAAAGCCCCCAGACACTTCTAGACCCTCCCCGGATCATTCTAAAAGCACCCAGACCATTTTACAGCCCCCCAGGAACCTTCTAAAAGCCTCCAGACCTTTCTAGAGGCCCTCAGGGCCCCTCTAAAGGTCCCCAGACCATTCTAGAGCGCCCCAGGACCCTTCTAAAAGCCCCCAGACCCTTCTAGAGACCCCCAGGACCCTTCTGAAAGCACCCAGACCCTTCTAGAGACCCCCAGGACCCGTCTAAATGTACCCAGACCCTTCTAGAGCATCCCAGGACCCTTCTAAAATCACCTGACCATTCTAGAGCCTCCCAGGACCCTTCTAAAAGCCCCCAGACCCTTCTAGAGACCCCCAGGACAATTCAAAAAGCCCCCAGACCCTTCTAGAGCCACCCAGGACATTTCTAAAAGCACCCAGACCCTTTTAGGTCCCCCCATGACCCTTCTAAAAGCCCCCAGACCCTTCTAGAACCCACCAGGACCCTTCTAAATGCCACCAGACCCTTCTAGAGGCACCCAGGACCTTTCTAAATGCCCCAAGACCCTTCTAGAGTCCCCCTGGACCCTTCTAAAAGACCCCAGACCCTTCTAGAGGAACCCAGGACCCTTCTGAAAGCACCCAGAACCTTCTAGAGCCCCCCAGGACCCATCTAAAAACACCGAGACCCTTCTAGAGCCCCCCAGGACCGTTCTAAAAGCCCCCAGACCCTTCTAGAGCCCCCCCAGGACCCTTCTGAAAGCACCCAAAACCTTCTAGAGCCCCCCAGGACCCGTATAAAATACCCAGACCCTTCTAGATCATCCCAGGACCCTTCTAAAAGCCCCTGACCTTTCTAGAGCCTCCCAGGACCCTTCTAAAAGCCCCCAGACCCTTCTAGAGACCCCAGGACCATTCTAAAAGCCCCAAGACCATTCTAGAGCCACCCAGGACCCTTCTAAAAGAACCCAGACCCTTCTAGAGCCTCCCAGGACCTTTCTAAAAGCCCCCAGACCATTCTAGAGCCCCCCAGGACCCTTCTAAAAGCCCCCAGACGCTTCTAGAGCCCCCCATGACTCTTCTACTAGCCCTCAGACCCTTCTAGAGCCCCCCAGGACCCTTCTAATAGAACCCAGACCCTTCTAGAGGCTCCCAGTACCCTTCTAAAAGAACCCAGACCCTTCTAGAGGCCCCCAGGACCCTTCAAAAAGTCCCCAGACCCTTCTAGAGCCCCCCCGGACCATTCTAAAAGCCCCCAGACCCTTCTAGAGGCCCCCAGGACCCTTCTACAAGCCCTCAGACCCTTCTAGAGCCCCCCAGGACCCTTCTAATAGCACCCAGACCCTTCTAGAGGCTCCCAGTACCCTTCTAAAAGAACCCAGACCCTTCGAGAGGCCCCCAGGACCCTTCTAAAAGACCCCAGACCCTTCTAGAGGAACCCAGGACCCTTCTGAAAGCACCCAGAACCTTCTAGAGCCCCCCAGGACCCATCTAAAAACACCCAGACCCTTCTAGAGCCCCCCAGGACCGTTCTAAAAGCCCCAAGACCCTTCTAGAGCCCCCCAGGACCGTTCTGAAAGCACCCAGAACCTTCTAGAGCCCCCCAGGACCCGTCTAAAAGTACCCAGACCCTTCTAGATCATCCCAGGACCCTTCTAAAAGCCCCTGACCTTTCTAGAGGCCCCCAGGACCCTTCTAAAAGCATCTAGACCCTTCTAGAGCCCCCCAGGACCCTTCTAAAAGCCTCCAGACCCTTCTAGAGCCCCCCAGGACCAATCTAATAGCCCCCAGACCCTTCTAGAGCCTCCCAGGACCCTTCTAAAAGTCACCAGACCCTTCTAGAGCCCTCCAGGACCCTTCTAAAAGCTCCCAGACCCTTCTAGACCCTCCCCGGATCCTTCTAAAAGTCCCCAGACCCTTCTAGAGCCCCCCAGGACCCCTCTAAAACCCTCCAGACCCTTCTAGAGACACCCAGGACCCTTCTAAAAGCCCCCAGACCCTTCTAGAGCTCCCCCAGGACCAATCTAATAGCCCCCAGACCCTTCTAGAGACACCCAGGACCCTTCTAAAAGCCCCCAGACTCTTCTAAAGCCTCCCAGGACCCTTCTAAAAGACCCCAGACCCTTCTACAACCCCCCCAGGACCCATCTAATCGCCTTCAGACGCTTATAGAGCCCCCCCGGACCCTTCTAATAGCCCCCAGACCCTTCTAGAGGCCTCCAGGACCATTCTGAAAGCCCCCAGACACTTCTAGAGGCACCCAGGACCATTCTAAAGTCCCCCAGACCCTTCTAGACCCTCCCCGGATCATTCTAAAAGCCCCCAGAACATTCTAGAGCCCCCCAGGACCATTCTAGAAATCTCCAGACCCTTCTAGAGGCGCCCAGGACACTTATAAAAGCACCCAGATTTTTCTAGAGCCTCCCAGGACCCTTCTTAAAGCCCCCATACCCTTCTAGAGCCCACAGGACCCATCTAAAAGCATCCAGACCCTTCTAGAGCCCCCCAGGACCCTTCTAAAATCCCCCAGACCCTTCTAGTCCCTCCCTGGATCCATCTAAAAGACCCCAGACCCTTCTAAATCCTCCCAGGACCCTTCTAAAGGCACCCAGACCCTTCTAGACCCTCCCCGGATCCTTCCAAAAGACCCCAGACCATTCTAGAGCCCCCCAGGACCCTTCTAAAAGCCTCCAGACCATTCTAGAGCCCCCCAGGACCCTTCTAAAAGCACCCAGACCCTTCTAGAGCCCCCCATGACCCGTCTAAAAGCCACCAGACCCTTCTAGAGGCACCCAGGGCCCCTCTTAAGGCCCTCAGACCATTCTTGAGCACTCCAGGACCCTTCTAAAAGAACCCAGACCCTTCTAGAGCCTCCCAGGACCTTTCTAAAAGCCCCCAGACCATTCTAGAGCCCCCCAGGACCCTTCTAAAAGCCACCAGACCCTTCTAGAGCCCCCCATGACTCTTCTACAAGCCCTCAGACCCTTCTAGAGCCCCCCCGGACCATTCTAAAAGCCCCCAGACCCTTCTAGAGCCCCACAGGACCCTTCTAAAAGCCCCCAGACCCTTCTAGATCCTCCCAGGACCCTTCTAAAAGCCCCCAGACCCTTCTAGAGCCCCCCCGGACCATTCTAAAAGCCCCCAGACCCTTCTAGAGGCCCCCAGGACCCTTCTACAAGCCCTCAGACCCTTCTAGAGCCCCCCAGGACCCTTCTAATAGCCCCCAGACCCTTCTAGAGGCTCCCAGTACCCTTCTAAAAGAACCCAGACCCTTCGAGAGGCCCCCAGGACCCTTCTAAAAGACCCCAGACCCTTCTAGAGGAACCCAGGACCCTTCTGAAAGCACCCAGAACCTTCTAGAGCCCCCCAGGACCCATCTAAAAACACCCAGACCCTTCTAGAGCCCCCCAGGACCGTTCTAAAAGCCCCAAGACCCTTCTAGAGCCCCCCAGGACCGTTCTGAAAGCACCCAGAACCTTCTAGAGCCCCCCAGGACCCGTCTAAAAGTACCCAGACCCTTCTAGATCATCCCAGGACCCTTCTAAAAGCCCCTGACCTTTCTAGAGGCCCCCAGGACCCTTCTAAAAGCATCTAGACCCTTCTAGAGCCCCCCAGGACCCTTCTAAAAGCCTCCAGACCCTTCTAGAGCCCCCCAGGACCAATCTAATAGCCCCCAGACCCTTCTAGAGCCTCCCAGGACCCTTCTAAAAGTCACCAGACCCTTCTAGAGCCCCCCCGGACCCTTCTAAAAGCTCCCAGACCCTTCTAGACCCTCCCCGGATCCTTCTAAAAGTCCCCAGACCCTTCTAGAGCCCCCCAGGACCCCTCTAAAACCCTCCAGACCCTTCTAGAGACAACCAGGACCCTTCTAAAAGCCCCCAGACCCTTCTAGAGCCCCCCCAGGACCAATCTAATAGCCCCCAGACCCTTCTAGAGACACCCAGGACCCTTCTAAAAGCCCCCAGACTCTTCTAAAGCCTCCCAGGACCCTTCTCAAAGACCCCAGACCCTTCTACAACCCCCCCAGGACCCATCTAATCGCCTTCAGACGCTTATAGAGCCCCCCCGGACCCTTCTAATAGCCCCCAGACCCTTCTAGAGGCCTCCAGGACCATTCTGAAAGCCCCCAGACACTTCTAGAGGCACCCAGGACCATTCTAAAGTCCCCCAGACCCTTCTAGACCCTCCCCGGATCATTCTAAAAGCCCCAGAACATTCTAGAGCCCCCCAGGACCATTCTAGAAATCTCCAGACCCTTCTAGAGGCGCCCAGGACACTTATAAAAGCACCCAGATTTTTCTAGAGCCTCCCAGAACCCTTCTTAAAGCCCCCATACCATTCTAGAGCTCACAGGACCCATCTAAAAGCATCCAGACCCTTCTAGAGCCCCCCAGGACCCTTCTAAAATCCCCCAGACCCTTCTAGTCCCTCCCTGGATCCATCTAAAAGACCCCAGACCCTTCTAAATCCTCCCAGGACCCTTCTAAAGGCACCCAGACCCTTCTAGACCCTCCCTGGATCCTTCCAAAAGACCACAGACCATTCTAGAGCCCCCCAGGACCCTTCTAAAAGCTTCCAGACCATTCTAGAGCCCCCCAGGACCCTTCTAAAAGCACCCAGACCCTTCTAGAGCCCCCCATGACCCGTCTAAAAGCCACCAGACCTTTCTAGAGGCACCCAGGGCCCCTCTTAAGGCCCCCAGACCATTCTTGAGCACCCCAGGACCCTTCTAAAAGCCCCCAGACCCTTCTAGAGCCTCCCAGGACCTTTCTAAAAGCCCCCAGACCATTCTAGAGCCCCCCAGGACCCTTCTAAAAGCCCCCAGACCCTTCTAGAGACACCCAGGACCCTATAAAAGCCCACAGACCCTTCTTGAGGCATCCAGGACCCTTCCAAAAGCCCCCAGACCATCCTAGAGCCACCCAAGGACCCTTCTCAAAGCCCCCAGACCCTTCTAGATCCCCCAGGACCCTTCTAAAGGCCCCCAGACCCTTCTAGACCCTCCCCGGATCGTTCTAAAAGCACCCAGACCCTTCTAGACCCTCCCCGGATCCTTTTAAAAGACACTAGACCCTTCTAAAACCTCCCAGGACCCTTCTACAATACCCCAGACCATTCTAGAGGCCCCCAGTACCCTTCTAAAAGCCCCCAGACCCTTCTAGAGCCCCCCAGGACCCTTCTAAAAGCCCCCAGACCCTTCTAGAGCCACCCAGGACCCTTCTAAAAGCACCCAGAACCTTCTAGAGCGCCCCAGGACCCTTCAAAAGCCCGAGACCCTTCTAGAGCCCCCCAGGACCATTCTAAAATCCCCCAGACCCTTCTATAGGCACCCAGGACCCTTCTAAAAGCACCCAGACCCTTCTAGAGCCCCCCAGGACCCTTCTAAAAGCCACCAGACCCTTCTAGAGGCCCCAGGACCCTTCTAAAAGACCCCAGACCTTTCTAGAGCCCCCAGGACCCTTCTAAAAGCCCCCAGACAATTCTAGAGCCCCCCCGGACCCATCTAATAGCCCCCAGACCCTTCTAGAGCACCCCCGGACCCTTCTAATAGCCCCCAGGCGCTTTTTAGAGGCCCCCAGTACCATTTTGAAAGACCCCTAAACCCTTCTAGATGCACCCAGGACCCGTCTAAAAGCACCCAGACCCTTCTAAAAGCCCCCAGAACTTTCTAGAGTTCCCCATGACCTTTCTAAAAGCCCCCAGACCCTTCTAGAGACCCCCAGGACCCTTCTAAAAGCCCCCAGACCCTTCTAGAGCCCCCCAGGACCCTTCTAAAATCCCCCAGACACTTCTAGTCCCTACCTGGATCCATCTAAAAGACCCCAGACCCTTCTAAATCCTCCCAGGACCCTTCTAAAGGCACCCAGACCCTTCTAGACCCTCCCCGGATCCTTCCAAAAGACCCCAGACCATTCTAGAGCCCCCCAGGACCCTTCTAAAAGCCTCCAGACCATTCTAGAGCCTCCCAGGACCTTTCTAAAAGCCCCCAGACCATTCTAGAGCCCCCCAGGACCCTTCTAAAAGCCCCCAGACCCTTCTAGAGACACCCAGGACCCTATAAAAGCCCACAGACCCTTCTTGAGGCATCCAGGACCCTTCCAAAAGCCCCCAGACCCTCCTAGAGCCACCCAAGGACCCTTCTCAAAGCCCCCAGACCCTTCTAGATCCCCCAGGACCCTTCTAAAGGCCCCCAGACCCTTCTAGACCCTCCCCGGATCGTTCTAAAAGCACCCAGACCCTTCTAGACCCTCCCCGGATCCTTTTAAAAGACACCAGACCCTTCTAAAACCTCCCAGGACCCTTCTACAATACCCCAGACCATTCTAGAGGCCCCCAGTACCCTTCTAAAAGCCCCCAGACCCTTCTAGAGCCCCCCAGGACCCTTCTAAAAGCCCTCAGACCCTTCTAGAGCCACCCAGGACCCTTCTAAAAGCACCCAGAACCTTCTAGAGCGCCCCAGGACCCTTCAAAAGCCCCGAGACCCTTCTAGAGCCCCCCAGGACCATTCTAAAATCCCCCAGACCCTTCTATAGGCACCCAGGACCCTTCTAAAAGCACCCAGACCCTTCTAGAGCCCCCCAGGACCCTTCTAAAAGCCACCAGACCCTTCTAGAGGCCCCCAGGACCCTTCTAAAAGACCCCAGACCTTTCTAGAGCCCCCAGGACCCTTCTAAAAGCCCCCAGACAATTCTAGAGCCCCCCCGGACCCATCTAATAGCCCCCAGACCCTTCTAGAGCACCCCCGGACCCTTCTAATAGCCCCCAGGCGCTTTTAGAGGCCCCCAGTACCATTTTGAAAGACCCCTAACCCTTCTAGATGCACCCAGGACCCGTCTAAAAGCACCCAGACCCTTCTAAAAGCCCCCAGAACTTTCTAGAGTTCCCCATGACCTTTCTAAAAGCCCCCAGACCCTTCTAGAGACCCCCAGGACCCTTCTAAAAGCCCCCAGACCCTTCTAGAGCCCCCCAGGACCCTTCTAAAATCCCCCAGACACTTCTAGTCCCTACCTGGATCCATCTAAAAGACCCCAGACCCTTCTAAATCCTCCCAGGACCCTTCTAAAGGCACCCAGACCCTTCTAGACCCTCCCCGGATCCTTCCAAAAGACCCCAGACCATTCTAGAGCCCCCCAGGACCCTTCTAAAAGCCTCCAGACCATTCTAGAGCCCCCCAGGACCCTTCTAAAAGCACCCAGACCCTTCTAGAGCCCCCCATGACCCGTCTAAAAGCCACCAGACCCTTCTAGAGGCACCCAGGGCCCCTCTTAAGGCCCCCAGACCATTCTAGAGCACCCCAGGACCCTTCTAAAAGCCCCCACACCCTTCTAGAGCACCCCAGGACCCTTCTAAAAGCCCGCAGACACTTCTAGACCCTCCTCGGATCTGTCTAAAAGCCCCCAGACCCTTCTAGAGACACCCAGGACCTTTCTAAAAGCCCCCAGACCCTTCTAGAGCCCCCCAGGACCCTTCTAAAAGCCCCCAGACCCTTCTAGAGCCCCCTGGACTCTTCTACAAGCACCCAGACCCTTCTAGAGCCCCCCAGGACCCTTCTAAAAGCCCCCAGACCCTTCTAGAGCCCCCCAGGACCCTTCTAAAAGCCCCCAGACCCTTCTATAGGCCCCCAGGACCCTTCCAAAAGTCCTCAGACCCTTCTAGAGCCCCCCAGGACCCTTCTAAAAGCCACCAGATCCTTCTAGAGGCCCCCAGGACCCTTCTAAAAGACCCCAGACCTTTCTAGAGCCCCCAGGACCCTTCTAAAAGCCCCCAGACCATTCTAGAGCCCCCCCGGACCCATCTAATAGCCCCCAGACCCTTCTAGAGCACCCCCGGACCCTTCTAATAGCCCCCAGACGCTTTTAGAGGACCCCAGTACCCTTTTGAAAGACCCCAGACGCTTCTAGAGAAACCCAGGACCCTTCTAAAAGCCCCCAGAACTTTCTAGAGTTCCCCAGGACCTTTCTAAAAGCCCCCAGACCCTTCTAGAGACCCCCAGGACCCTTCTAAAAGCCCCCAGACCCTTCTAGAGAACCCCAGGGCCCTTCTGAAGGCCCCCAGAACATTCTAGAGCCCCCAAGGACCCTTCTAAAAGCCCCCAGACCATTCTAGATCATCCCAGTACCCATCTAAAAGACCCCAGACCCTTCTACCACCTCCCAGGACCCTTCTAATAGCCCCCAGACCCTTCTAGAGGCCCCCAGGTCCCTTCTGAAAGCCTCCAGACCCTTCTATAGGCCCCCAGGACCCCTCTAAAAGCCCCTAGACCTTTCTAGAGGCCCCCAGGACCCTTCTAATAGCACCCAGACCTTTCTAGAGCCCTCAGGACCCTTCTAAAAGCCCCCAGACCATTCTAGAGCCCCCCAGGACCCATCTAATAGCCCCCAGACCCTTCTAGAGCCCCCCCCGGAATCTTCTAATAGCCCCCAGACCCTTCTAGAGGCCCCCAGGACCCTTCTGAAAGCCCCCAGACCCTTCTAGAGGCACCCAGGACCCTTCAAAAATTACCCAGACCCTTCTAGAGCCACCCAGAACCCTTTTACGAGCCCCCAGACCCTTCTAAATCCTCCCAGGACCATTCTAAAAGCCCCCAGACCCTTCTAGAGGCCCCCAGGACCCTTCTAAAAGCCACCAGACCCTTCTAGAGACCCCCAGGACCCTTCTGAACACACCCAGAACCTTCTAGAGCCCCCCAGGAGCCTTCTAAAAGCCCACAGACCATTCTAGAGGCACGCAGGACCCTTCTGAAAGCCCCCAGACCCTTCTAGAGACCCCCAGGACCCTTCTAAAAGCCCCCAGACCCTTCTAGAGAACCCCAGGACCCTTCTGAATGCACCCAGAACATTCTAGAGCCCCCAAGGACCCTTCTAAAAGCCCCCAGACCATTCTAGAGCATCCCAGTACCCATCTAAAAGACCCCAGACCCTTCTACCACCTTCCAGGACCCTTCTAATAGCCCCCAGACCCTTCTAGAGGCCCCCAGGTCCCTTCTGAAAGCCCCCAGACCCTTCTATAGGCCCCCAGGACCCCTCTAAAAGCCCCCAGACCTTTCTAGAGGTCCCCAGGACCCTTCTAATAGCCCCCAGACCTTTCTAGAGCCCTCAGGGCCCTTCTAAAAGCCCCCAGACCATTCTAGAGGCCCCCAGGACCCTTATAAAAGCACACAGATTTTTCTAGAGCCTCCCAGGACCCTTCTAATAGCCCCCAGACCCTTCTAGAGGCACCCAGGACCCTTCAAAAATTATCCAGACCCTTCTAGAGCCCCCCAGAACCCTTCTAAGAGCCCCCAGACCCTTCTAGATCCTCCCAGGACCATTCTAAAAGCCCCCAGACCCTTCTAGAGGCCCACAGGACCCTTCTAAAAGCCACCAGACCCTTCTAGAGACCCCCAGGACCCTTCTGAACACACCCAGAACCTTCTAGAGCCCCCCAGGAGCCTTCTAAAAGCCCACAGACCCTTCTAGAGGCACGCAGGACCCTTCTGAAAGAACCCAGACCCTTCTAGAGCCTCCCAGAACCCCTCTAAAAGATTGCAGACCATTCTACAGCCCCCAGAACCTATCTAATCGCATTGAGACCCTTATAGAGCCCCACTGGACCCTTCTAATAGCACCCATACCCTTCTAGAGGCACGCAGGACCCTTCTGAAAGCCCCCAGACCCTTCTAGAGCCTCCCAGGACCCTTCTAAAAGCTACCAGACCCTTCTAGAGCGCCCCTGGACCCTTCTAAAGGCCCCCAGACCCTTCTAGACCCTCCCCGGATCATTCTAAAAGCATCCAGAGCCTTCTAGAGCCCCCCAGGACCTTTCTAAAAGCCTCCAGACCCTTCTAGAGCCCCCCAGGACCCTTCTAAAAGTCTCCAGACCCTTCTAGAGGCCCCCAGGACCCTTATAAAAGCACACAGATTTTTCTAGAGCCTCCCAGGACCCTTCTAAAAGCCCCAAGACCCTTCTAAAACCCACCAGGACCCTTCTAAAAGCCCCAAGACCCTTCTAGATCCTCCCCGGATCCTTCTAAAATACTCCAGACCCTTCTATAGCCCCCCAGGACCCATCTAAAAGCCTCCAGACTCTTCTAGAGGTCCCCAGGACCCTTCTGAAAGACCCCAGACCCTTCTAGACCCTCCCCGGATCCTTCTAAAAGTCCCCAGACCCTTCTAAAACCTCCCCGGACCATTCTAAAAGCCCCCAGACCCTTCTAGAGCCCCCCAGAACCCCTCTAAAAGCCTCCAGACCCTTCTAGAGCTCCCCAGGACCCTTCTAAGAGACCCCAGACCCTTCTAGATCCTCGCCGGATCCTTCTAAATGACCCCAGACCCTTCTAAAACCTCCCAGGACCCTTCTAAAAGCCCCCAGACCCTTATAGAGGCCCCCAGGACCCTTCTGAAAGCTCCCAGACCCTTCTAGAGGCATCCAGGAACCTTGTAAAAGCTCCCATACCCTTCTAGAGCCCCCCAGGACCCTTCTAAAGGTACCCAAACCCTTCTAGACCCTCCACGGATCAATCTAAAAGACCCCAGACCCTTCTAGAACCCCCAGGACCTTTCTAAAAGCCTCCAGACCCTTCTAGAGGCCCCTAGGACCCTTATAAATGCACCCAGATTTTTCTAGAACCTCTCAGGACCCTTCTAAAAGCACCCACACCCTTCTAGAGTTCACCAGGACCCTTCTAAAAGAACCCAGACCCTTCTAGTCCCTCCCCGGATCATTCTAAAAGAACCTAGACCCTTCTAAAACCTCCCAGGAACTTTCTAAAAGCCCCCAGACCCTTCTAGAGCCCCCCCGGACCCATCTAAATGCCTCCAGACCCATCTAGAGCCTCCCAGGACCCTTCTAAAATCCCCGAGACCCTTCTAGACCCTCCCCGGATCCTTCTAAAAGAACCCAGACCCTTCTAAAACCTCCCAGGACCCTTCTAAAAGCCCCCAGACCCTTCTAGAGCCCCCCAGGACCCTTCTAAAAGCCCCCAGACCCTTCTAGAGGCCCCCAGGACCCATCTAAAAGCCTCCAGACCCTTCTAGAGCTCCCCAGGACCATTCTAAAAGCCCCCAGACCCTTCTAGAGCCCCCCAGGACCCTTCTAAAAGCCCCCAGACGCTTCTAGAGCCCCCCAGGGCCCCTCTTAATGACCCCCGTCCCTTCTAGAGCCACCCAAGGACCATTGTAAAAGCCCCCAGACCTTTCTAGAGGCAACCTGGGCCCCTCTTGAGGTCCCCAGACCCTACTAGAGCCCCCCAGGACCCTTCTAAAAGCCCCCAGACCCTTCTAGAGCCCCCCCGGACCCTTCTAAAAGCACCCAGACACTTCTAGATGCCCCCAGGGCCCATCTTAATGACCCCCGTCCCTTCTAGAGCACCCCAGGACCCTTCTAAAAGCCCCCAGACCCTTCTAGAGCCCCCCAGGACCCTTCTAAAATCACCCAGACCCGTCTAGAGCCCCCCCGGACCCTTCTAAAAGCCCCCAGACCATTCTAGAGACACCCAGGACCCTTCTAAAAGCCCCCAGAACCTTCTAGAGCCGCCCAGGACCCTTCTAAAAGCCCCAAGACCCTTCTAGAGCCCACCAGGACCCTTCTAAAAGCCCCCAGACCATTCTATAGCATCCCAGGACCCATCTAAAAGACCCCAGACCTTCTAAAGCCTCCCAGGACCCTTCTATTAGCACCCAGACTCTTCTAGAGGTCCCCAGGATCCTTCTGAAATCCCCAGACCCTTCTAGAGGCTCCCAGGACCCTTCTAAAAGTCCTCAGACCCTTCTAGAGCCCCCCAGGACCCTTCTAAAAGCCCCCAGACCCTTCTAGAGCCCCCAAGGACCCTTCTAAAAGGCCCCAGGCCATTCTAGAGCCCCCCAGGAGCAATCTAATAGCCCCCAGACCATTCTAGAGCCCCCCAGGAACCTTCTAAAAGCCCAAAGACCCTTCTAATAGCCCCCAGACCCTTCTAGAGGCCCCCAGTACCATTCTGAAAGCCCCCAGACCCTTCTAGGTGCACCCAGGACCCTTCTATAAGCCCCCAGACCCTTCTAGAGCCCCCTAGAACCCTTCTAGAAGTCCCCAGACCCTTCTAGAGCCTCCCAGGACCATTCTAAAGGCCCCCAGACCCTTCTAGAGCCCCTCACGACCCATCTAAAAGCCCTCAGACCCTTCTAGAGCCACCCAGGACCCTTCTAATAGCTCCCAGACCCTTCTAGAGCACCCCAGGAGCATTCTAATAGCCCCCAGTCCATTCTAGGGGCCCCTAGGACCCTTCTGAAAGCCTAGAAGTGTCTGGGTGCTTTTAGAACGGTCCTGGGGGTCCCTAGAAGGGTCTGCGGGATTTTAGAAGGGTCCTGGGGGGCTCTAGAAGGGTCTAGGGGCTTTTAGAAGGGTCCTGGGGATTCTAGAAGGGTCTGGGGGTTTTTAGAAGGGTCCTGAGGGGCTCTAGAAGGGTCTGGGGGCTTTTAGAAGGATCCGGGGAGGGTCTAGAAGAATCTGGGGGCTTTTAGAAGGGTCCTTGGGGGCTCTAGAAGGGTCTGGGGACCATTAGAGGGGCCCTGGGGGCCTCTAGATGGGTCTGGGGGATTTTAGAATGGTCCTGGGGTGCTCTAGAAGGGTGTGGAGGCTTTTAGAAGGATCCTGGGGGCCTCTAGAAGGGTGTGAGGGCTTTTAGAAGGTTCCTGGTAGGCTCTAGAAGGGTCTGGGGTCTTATAGAAGAATCCGGGGAGGGTCTAGAGGGGTCTGGGGGCTTTTAGAAGGGTCCTGGGGGGCTCTAGAATTGTCTGGGGGCTTTTAGAAGGGTCCTGGGAGGCTCCAGATGGGTCTGTTTGCTTTTAGAATGATCTGGGGAGGGTCTAGAAGGGTCTGGGGGCTTTTAGAAGGGTCCTGGGGGCCTCTAGAAGGGTCTGGGTGCTTTTAGAAGCATCCCGGGAGGCTCTAGAAGGGTCTTGGGGCTTTCAGAAGGGTCCTGGGGGCCTCTAGGATGCTCTGGGGACCATTAGAGGGGCCCTGGGGGTCTCTAGAAGTGTCTGGCGGCTTTTAGAAGGGTCCTGGGTGCATCTAGAAGGGTCTGGGTGCTTTTAGAAGGGTCCTGGGTGGCTCTAGAAGGGTCTGGAAGTTTTTAGAAGCGTCCTGGGGTGCTCTAGAAGGGTCTGGGGGCTTTTAGAAGGGTCCTGGGGGCATCTAGAAGGGTCTGAGGGATTTTAGAAGGTTCCTGGGAGGCTCTAGAAGGGTCTGGGTGCTTTTAGAAGGATTCGGGGAAGGTCTAGAAGGGTCTGGGGGCTTTTAGAAGGGTCCTGGGGGGCTCTAGAAGGGTGTGGGGGCTTTTAGAAGGATCCTGGGGGCCTCTATAAGGGTGTGAGGGCTTTTAGAAGGTTCCTGGTAGGCTCTAGAAGGGTCTGGGGGCTTTTAGAAGAATCCGGGGAGGGTCTAGAAGGGTCTGGGGGCTTTTAGAAGGGTCCTGGGGGGCTCTAGAATTGTCTGGGGGCTTTTAGAAGGGTCCTGGGAGGCTCCAGATGGGTCTGGGTGCTTTTAGAACGATCTGGGGAGGCTCTAGAAGGGTCTGGGCGCTTTCAGAAGGTTCCTGGGGTCTCTAGAACGGTCTGGGGGCTTTTAGAAGGGTCCTGGTGGCCTCTAGACGGGTCTGAGGGATTTTAGAAGGTTCCTGGGAGGCTCTAGAAAGGTCTGGGTGCTTTTAGAAGGATCCGGGGAATGTCTAGAAGGGTCTGGGGGCTTTTAGAAAGGTCCTGGGGGGCTCTAGTATGGTCTGTTGGCTTTTAGAATGGTCCTGGGTAGCTCTAGAATGGTCTTGGAGCTTTTAGAAGGGTTCTGGGGGGCTCTAGAATGGTCTGGGGGCTTTTAGAATGGTCCTGGGGGGCTCTAGAAGGGTCTGGGGTCTTTTAGAATGGTCCTGGGGGGCTCTAGAAGGGTCTGGGGGCTTTTAGAAGAGTCCTGGGGGGCTCTAGAATGCTCTGGGGGCTTTTAGAATGGTCCTGGGGGGCTCTAGAATGGTCTGGGGGCTTTCAGAAGTGTCCTGCGGGCCTCTAGAAGGGTCTGGAGGCTTTTAGAATGGTCCTGGGTGGCTCTAGAAGGGTCAGGGGTCTTTTTTGAAGGGTCCTGGGGGGCTCTAGAAGGGTCTGGGGCTTTCAGAAGGGTCCTAGGGGCCTCTAGAAGGGTCTGGAGGATTTTTGAAGGGTCCTGGAGAGCTCTAGAATGGTCTGGGGGCTTTTAGAAGGATCCTGGGGAGGCTCTAGATGGGTCTGGGGGCTTTTAGAATGATCCGTGGTGGGTCTAGAAGGTTCTGGGGGCATTTAGAAGGGTCCTTGGGGCCTCTAGAAGGGTCTGGGGACCATTAGAGGGGCCCTGGGGGCCTCTAGAAGTGTCTTTGGGATTTTAGAAGGGTCCTGGGGAGCTCTAAAAGGGTCTGGGGGCTTTTAGAAGGGTCCTGGGGAGCTCTAGGAGGGTGTGAGGGCTTTTAGAAGGGTCCTGGGGGAATCTAGAAGGCTCTGGGGGCTTTTAGAAAGGTCCTGGGGTCCTCTAGAAGGGTCTGGGGGATTTTAGAAGGGTCCTGGGGGGCTCTAGAAGGGTCTGGGGGCTTTTAGAAGGATCCGGGGAGGGTCTAGAAGTGTCTGGGGGCTTTTAGAAGGATCCTTGGGGGCTCTAGAAGGAACTGGGGACCATTAGAGGGGCCCTGGGGGTCTCTAGAAGGGTCTGGCGGCTTTTAGAAGGGTCCTGGGTGCATCTAGAAGGGTCTGGGGGCTTTTAGAAGGGTCCTGGGTGGCTCTAGAAGGGTCTGGAATTTTTCAGAAGCGTCCTGGGGTGCTCTAGAAGGGTCTGGGGGCTTTTAGAAGGGTCCTGGGGGCATCTAGAAGGGTCTGAGGGATTTTAGAAGGTTCCTGGGAGGCTCTAGAAGGGTCTGGGTGCTTTTAGAAGGATTCGGGGAAGGTCTAGAAGGGTCTGGGGGCTTTTAGAAGGGTCCTGGGGGGCTCTAGAAGGGTCGGGGGGATTTTAGAAGGGTCCTGGGGGGCTCTAGAATGGTCTGTTGTCTTTTAGAAGGGTCCTGGGGGGCTCTAGAAGGGTCTGGGGGCTATTGGAATGGTCCTGGGGGGCCATAGAATGGTCTGGGTGCTTTTAGAAGAGTCCTGCGGGCCTCTAGAAGGGTCTGGAGGCTTTTAGAAGGGTTATGGGTTGCTCTAGAAGGGTTAAGGGTCTGTTAGAAGGGTCCTGGGGGGCTCTAGAAGGGTCTGGGGGCTTTTAGAAGAGTCCTGGGGGGCTCTGGAATGGTCTGGGGGCTTTTAGAATGGTCCTGGGGGGCTCTAGAATGGTCTGGGGGCTTTCAGAAGTGTCCTGCGGGCCTGTAGAAGGGTCTGGAGGCTTTTAGAATGGTCGTGGGTGGCTGTAGAAGGGTCAGGGGTCTTTTTTGAAGGGTCCTGGGGGGCTCTAGAAGGGTCTGGGGCTTTCAGAAGGGTCCTAGGGGCCTCTAGAAGGGTCTGGAGGATTTTTGAAGGGTCCTGGAGAGCTCTAGAATGGTCTGGGGGCTTTTAGAAGGATCCTGGGGAGGCTCTAGATGGGTCTGGGGGCTTTTAGAATGATCCGTGGTGGGTCTAGAAGGTTCTGGGGGCATTTAGAAGGGTCCTTGGGGCCTCTAGAAGGGTCTGGGGACCATTAGAGGGGCCCTGGGGGCCTCTAGAAGTGTCTTTGGGATTTTAGAAGGGTCCTGGGGAGCTCTAAAAGGGTCTGGGGGCTTTTAGAAGGGTCCTGGGGAGCTCTAGGAGGGTGTGAGGGCTTTTAGAAGGGTCCTGGGGGAATCTAGAAGGCTCTGGGGGCTTTTAGAAAGGTCCTGGGGTCCTCTAGAAGGGTCTGGGGGATTTTAGAAGGGTCCTGGGGGGCTCTAGAAGGGTCTGGGGGCTTTTAGAAAGGTCCGTCGAGGCTCTAGAAGGGTCTGGGTTCATTTAGAAGGGTCCTGAGGGGCCTCTAGAAGTGTCTGGGAGCTTTTAGAAGGATCCGGGGAGGGTCTTGAAGTGTCTGGGGGCTTTTAGAAAGGTCCTGGGGTCCTCTAGAAGGGTCTGGGGGCTTTTAGAAGGATCCTTGGGGGCTCTAGAAGGGTCTGGGGACCATTAGAGGGGCCCTGGGGGTCTCTAGAAGGGTCTGGCGGCTTATAGAAGGGTCCTGGGTGCATCTAGAATGGTCTGGGGGCTTTTAGAAGGGTCCTGGGTGGCTCTAGAAGGGTCTGGGGGCTTTTAGAAGGGTCCTGGGGGCATCTAGAAGGGTCTGAGGGATTTTAGAAGGTTCCTGGGAGGCTCTAGAAGGGTCTGGGTGCTTTTAGAAGGATTCGGGGAAGGTCTAGAAGGGTCTGGGGGCTTTTAGAAGGGTCCTGGGGGGCTCTAGAAGGGTCGGGGGGATTTTAGAAGGGTCCTGGGGGGCTCTAGAATGGTCTGTTGTCTTTTAGAAGGGTCCTGGGGGGCTCTAGAAGGGTCTGGGGGCTATTGGAATGGTCCTGGGGGGCCATAGAATGGTCTGGGTGCTTTTAGAAGAGTCCTGCGGGCCTCTAGAAGGGTCTGGAGGCTTTTAGAAGGGTTATGGGTTGCTCTAGAAGGGTTAAGGGTCTGTTAGAAGGGTCCTGGGGGGCTCTAGAAGGGTCTGGAGGCTTTCAGAAGGGTACTGGGGGGCTCTAGAAGGGTCTGGGGGCTATTGGAAGGGTCCTAGGGGCCTCTAGATGGGTCTGGGAGATTTTAGAAGGGTCCTGGGTATGTCTAGAATGGTCTGGGGGCTTTTAGAATGATCCGGGGAGGGTCTAGAAGGATCTGGGTGCATTTAGAAGGGTCCTTGGGGGCTCTAGAAGGGTCTGGGGACCATTAGAGGGCCTCTGGGTGCCTCTAGAAGGGTCTGGGTAATTGTAGAAGGGTCCTGGGGGGCTCTAGAAGGGTGTGAGGGCTTTTTTAAGGGTCCTGGGGGGCTCTAGAATGGTGTGAGGGCTTTTAGAAGGTTCCTGGGAGGCTCTAGAAGGATCTGGGTGCTTTTAGAAGGATCCGGGGAGGGTCTAGAAGGGTGTGAGGGCTTTTAGAAGGGTCCTGGGGGCATCTAGAAGGGTCTGAGGGATTTTAGAAGGTTCCTGGGAGGCTCTCGAAGGGTCTGGGTGCTTTTAGATGCATCCGAGGAGGGTCTAGAAGGGTCTGGGGGCTCTTAGAAGGGTCCTGGGGGGCTCTAGAAGGGTCTGGGGGATTTTAGAATGGTCCTGGGGAGCTCTAGAAGGGTCTGGGGGCTTTTAGAAGGGTCCTGCGGGACTCTAGAAGGGTCTGGACGCTTTTAGAAGGGTCCTGGGGGTTTCTAGGAGGCTCTGGGGGCTTTTAGAAGGGTCCTGGGTGCCTCTAGAAGGGTCTGGAAGCTTTTAGAAGGGTCCTGGGAGGCTCTAGAAGGGTCTGGGAGCTTTTAGAAGGTTCCTGGGAGGCTCTCGAAGCGTCTGGGTGCTTTTAGATGCATCCGAGGAGGGTCTAGAAGGGTCTGGGGGCTCTTAGAATGGTCCTGGGGGGCTCTAGAAGGGTCTGGGGGATTTTAGAATGGTCCTGGGGAGCTCTAGAAGGGTCTGGGGGCTTTTAGAAGGGTCCTGCGGGACTCTAGAAGGGTCTGGAGGCTTTTAGAAGGGTCCTGGGGAGCTCTAGAATGGTCTGTTGGCTTTTAGAATGGTCCTGGGGTGCTCTAGAATGGTCTGGGTTCTTTCAGAAGTGTCCTGCG